>OOFC01047642.1:16401-28756 GCA_900323345.1 Pseudochromis fuscus
TTATGTCCATCAGACAATATTGGGGAGAAACAACAAAACACTGGGTAAAAAAAACCCTAAAATGTTGGGTGAAAACAACAAAACACTGGGTAAAAAAACAAAATGTTGGGTAGAAACTACAAAATATTAGGTAAAAACAATTAAATATTGAGTACAAACAACAAAATATTGGGTACAAACAAAAAATATCAGGTGAAAACAACAAAATATTGGGTAAAAACAGTAAAATATGGGGTGTAAACAAGAAAATGTTGGGTACAAATAAAAAATGTCAGGTTAAAACAACAAAATATTGGGTACAAAGAAGAAAATGCCATGTAAAAACAACATCATTTTGGTTACAAACAACAAAATGCCAGAAAATTCAGGGTAAACAACAAAATTTTGGGTAAAAAAAACTAAAAGCAGTCTCAAAACAACAAAATGTTAGATTAAAAAAAACAAAATTTGGGTCAAAATGACAAAATGTTTGATACAAACAATATCAGCTCATCTTTTCTGGGTTAAATGACCCCACTATGTAGTAATATTTATCCACTTCTGGTTCATAATAACACATTTTACTGAGCAGAAGGTAATAATCAGAGCAGGGGATTTTCGGATACTTGGTAAAACATCTAAACGGGAATAGTATTTTAATGTCCATACTAATGGATGTTGCAGGGGAAACTCTGAAAACAAGCAGAGTTATGACACTCTATAAAGATTTAAAGACTGAATAAAAGACTAATTTACTCACTCAGGTCGACATTTACTGCAGTGTGCAAATCTGAGGAGCGCTTTTAAAAACCGAGACACAAAAACACACAAATAACCTGTCGCATCATCTACAAAGTTTCCAAACACTGTAACCGTCTGTGGCACGTGGTCCTCACTGAGACCTCCCCGCTAACCTCCCAGCACAGCAGCTTGTTACACTTAACAAATCTCTTTTCCTGAGACATGTTGGAGCTCAGAAGTTGCAAACAGAGCAGTCTTCCTTTCAAACAAAAAAACCTCCCGAATGACAAAAGGCGACCGCAGTGAGCAGAGCGCCCGGCTCGGAGCCCTCTCGCTGTGCTTATTAGCGTTTGGCAGCGGTCGGCAGTCTGCGGTTAAGTGTTGTTCGCTCACTGAGCACTTTTCTCCTGGAGGGTTTCCCTCTGCTCGCACTCCCTGAGCCGTGTGGCCGGAGATGAGAGCCCAGAAAACAGCCATCCATGCCTGACACTAGACCTCCATTTTCTCCCTCTTATCCTCAGCATCTCCCCTCTCATGTGGCATCAAACTGGCGACATTAAAACTTTACTCATATCAAGTTATACCGACTCTAATACCTTTTTTTTCCCCGTTTTAAAACCATATGGTGTCACTTCTGAACTCTGAACAGATCAGTAAAAACACACTGTGATTACAGCAATTTTCTGTTCTGCACTGGTTGTCATCCATTTTATACATTTACAGCCCTCAGCGACTGGGAATTATGTTGTTATCCTTCCATTAGAGAAAATTCTGTTGCACATTATTGCAGCCATCAATCAAAAACGTGTTGGTTTTAAATAAATTACAATAAGACGGATTTATCAATAAAAACACAACAAAGTAAAACATGCTTCATGAAAGCGACCCCAACCAAGCCACCATCTCAAAGTTTTAATTTTAAAAGTATTCTTCAAATTATTACCTCTACCAAGGAGGATTTCGCCTTTGTTATTTTGTTTGTTTGTTAGCAAAACAGCTTATAAACAGACCTCAATGAACTGATGAAGGAAGAACTAATTACATTTTGGGCAAGATCAGGGGATGTGATGAATGATGTAAGAAAATCCAACCACAGTAACAATGTTGCTCTTTCACCACAAGAGGGCAACAGTGTGCACTCTGCATCAATAAAGCTGGGATATGCCTTGTGCTCTCTCAGTGCTTATTAGTTGATTTTTTTGGCCACTTGGGGGCAGCAGAGCAAACTGTTAGCATTATTTAAAAACAATTTTAAGTTTGGGCTCTCAGTACTTGCAGACGTTATGCTAGCTCATACTTTATCCCAGAGTATTTTAATGGACACCCAGAAAAGATAATCTACTGGTGATTTTAATCCCTCTGTTCTCAACAGTTGCAGGGATGGTGGTTTTCATACAGCTGGTATCCCCAAATGGTTTATTCCCTCACAGGTTTCTTTATTGAAGTGAAGCCATCATGGTGAGCCTACCTCTGGTCTGCGGCCCCTGTTGATGTACACACAGACGGGACTGTACGCTCCACTGCCGCACATGAACATGTGAGTTCTGTTGTAAGGCTGCACCACCCGGATGAAGTTCCCACAGCCGTGCTGGCAAATACAGATACACAAAGAGAGACACGTTAACAAAGTTTGTAAGTGAGGAACAACAAGAAAACATCTATTGTAAAACATCAAGTAAATAAATAGGAAGCAGTTTACATCTTGCAAGTGAAATTGCAAATTGAAATTTCTAAAATTGTTGGATACAATAATGCAGTTCCATCCTTTATCTGGTATGACCATAGACTGTATAGAAATGGATGAAGCTAACATGACATCACCCGTTGGTTTGTGGACTTGTGTTTTGAAGCCAAGAGATTAGCATGTTAATGTCACCATGTTTTTTTGTTGATGGAGCCAGATGTGACCATATTTGGATAAGAATGAGGAGTGAGGAGGCGGGTCTGACCCTTGAATCCAAGGCACTAAACTAATTAGAAATCAAGCTAACCACGCTCCCAAAGATTCCTCGTTTTGAAGCCTAGTCCATTGTAGTTTTTTGGTGCTGGCCTCTGGTGGTCGTCAGGGGTAGCACACTTTTGTGCACTTTAGCATTAGCCTCAGTTTTGAGCCTCGCTTCCTTTGTCCATTTATGCATCTATGGATATGATCCATACCTTGTGATAGCTAATACTAGCTAAAGTTTTCTAGCATTAGATCAAAGACTGTATATAAAAGACAGATGTAGTCACCTGGTCTGATGCAATACCACTGATGGCCACTAGATGCTGGCTCTAAAGATATTTAACTTCATTCACAAAATACTAAGCCACAAAATTTTTCCCATAAGTCCTGAACTCAAGTAATAATAATTTCATAATTAAGTAGATATCAGGCCTCAAAGACAGGCCTTTGATTGACAGGATGGGTCTAGACTTGCCTGGGATGCTCCATTAGACCTGCCCCCTTACTGCTCCTCAACTCCGCCCTCTTATCTAAATATGGTCACTTCTGGCACCATAGATGGCAACGACAGTGGACATGGCCAGACGCCAAATTCAAGGCTTCAAGACATGAGTCCACAAACCAGGAGGTGACATCACTGTGGTTGGTCCATCTTTTATATACAGCTTATGCTTTAGATAAATATTGTTGTATAATGCACATTAGTGAATCAGTTTGTCATCACTTCCTGTCATTGCTGTAACAATACGTTAGTATTTTAGATTAATGCTCATACTAGTTTTTACTCCAATGCTTATAAAATAATACGAGTAGCAGTTGCTAACGTCGCTTCATACCATTCAGCTGCAGTCACTACAGCACAACAACAAAAGAACAATCACTGTTTTGTTGCTGCAGAGAAACAAACAGGACAAAAAGTCAGGTCTGTTTCCTGATATCCAGCCAAGGCGAACATCAAATCCAGGACTTGTTTATCTCTCCTGAAGTATCCTGTTCCACATGGAGGGAGTGATTCAAACTTATCTCACTTGTTAAGACGGTTACACAATCACACGCTGCACAATCAAACGATCCCAGAGCCTCCTGGTGTGATATTAAGGCCAGTGGAAAAACAGTGTCAGTGGTATATATGCGATATATCTTAGGTAATACCGACGACTGATCTCTGTTTCCTCTACTTCCCGAACTGTGCAGCAGCAGCAGGAGAGCTGGACTTTGTAGCTAATTAGTCCTGAGTCTGCAGAAAACTCAGAGTGAAGAAATGAAGAAGGAGAAGAAGAAGAAGTGGAGGGGAGAAGAAGAGCATGTATCCAGGGAGCCGTCAGGAAACTTGGCCACGGCTGCAGGACTGGCAGCTGCTGCAGCTCACGGTAGGTGCACACAGCTCCTCCGAGAGCTGTCAATGAAAAGCAACTGAGTTTTTTTACAATCACACACCCATCTCTCTTATATACCTACTTCTACTTTCTCATCAGCCATTGATTTCGTCACACCCTTCTCGACCTGCACCCATATCTGATGTCAGTCTTACACAGTATATTTATATGTGTATGTATATATGTGTGTGTGAGACCCTATCCTGTTTTATTTTCCTCTCATGTTTCCTATCATGCGGCCTCCATGACCATACCACACAAGCAGCATCCAGCTTTAAAGTGGAGGCAGACTTAATCAACCTTTCGGTGCCACCCTCTGGCACGAAAACCAAAAACAATGTGCGGTCGCTTCACTTTAACCAATATTCCCAGACCTAATACATACAGATGGGGAGGGTATCTGTAACAGATGTATGTGGGGGCTATGACTCAAGGAAGAAGATGAAGCCCTGGGGAAAGGAGGCCGCGGACGACGAGAGAAAATGAAATATACTGCGGTGAAAAGATGTTGGAAGAGATGGAAAAAGTGACCGAGGGAAGTATAAAAAACAGCAGAGGAGAAACTGGTAGAGTAAGAAAAAGGATGAAGGAGAGAGGGGTGCACATACACAGAGATGGCTCACCCAAATATTTGTGGGAGCCTGTCTGCAGCCGCCGTGCGATGACTCAGAGCTGCACAAATCACTCAGCGACTGGAAACGCTATTTCTGCAACAGCATGTCGTACAAAAACCCCTGGCTCTGTTTCCCTCAGCTGGAGGATGTAGGACGAAACAAACGGGCCGGAGTGATGCTTTTTATGGCAACGCGTACTTTAAAAAAAAAAAAAAAAAAATCAGGCCTTCAATTTATGTAAAAGAAAGTTTAAAAAGTAAAGCCTTGTTTTCTCCTGCTATTCCCCCGTCCTCTGTCTATAGGCAACTGTGCATGTACTTGTCTCAGAACAACCCAATTAGAGGAGAACAGAGGCGGAGGAGGAATCAGTCTTCTGAGTCTCGCTGTATGTCTTCATTAAATCGTGTTGCAGCTAACAAGTGCGGCTGAGAATCAGGCCGGCTTCTCTGCATCACTGAGCCGTGCTCCATTTGCAGCCTTTGATTCTGCTTTATTATTATTATTTTTCTTTTCTTTTTTCCCTCCACAGCGATCCACGGCCTTCGATCCTCCCACTCTTGCACTGACTAACTGTGCCCGATTGCCAGGAGGACTCCAGGACAGTCTGTGACCCTGCAGACATCTGCTGCCTTGCTACAAATGTGCTTGGACCAGACACAAGCTCGCAGATGCAGGAGGGGAATCCCAGGAGGCGACTCCACACAGTCCTGCTGCGAGACCCACTTGGAGGAAGAGATGTGGGAACAGCTGACTAAACCTTTGGTCTAGATCTTGACCATCATGGCTGACAGCGAAAGGCCTTTCTAATCAGTTCTATGTTATTCTCTAGGTTATTATTAAACCATCATTAGCTACTGTTTAAGAGTCCAAAGAGACTTTTAACTCTTTGCAGTTATTAACCCTTAATTGGGCAAGTTACCATATTCAGTAACTTCACTGGGCGACAAAAATGGCATCTTCACCTCCCTTTGTGATGCAGGACAAGCACACTTTTTAGAAAATGTCAACCCTACACCACCAAGTAACCATATATGGTAACTTCCTTGACAATATTTTTCAACATAAAAACGAGAATAATGCAATACATACTAATGACATTAATAAAATCAAAATGAATGGTTGAAGTTTTAAATGTCCCAGTGTTTCAATGGGTATCCTGTAAAGGGTTAAGATGTATGAATAATAATATGTATATTATTTGTCATGTCTTTCTCCTGAATTCATCTGATGCTACAAGAAATTTCTAAATACTACACCTACACTTGTGAATACTACAATGTTAGACACTGACAGAGTTACATAATCCAAATGTTCTGTGGCCCAACTTCACTTTGACTCATTTTATTTTTCCACTTTTTTATTTTGGTACTGATTTAAGGGTTATATAACTTTTGCTGAAATGTGACCACTAAGCCTCTGTTTACAATTGACTGAGTATTTCTTGATTGAAAATGATGGTTTTTGAATTGAACTCAATTGGAGCCAGAGTTTTTTGGAGCCAGCCTCTAGTGGCCATGAGGAGTATTGCACTTTTTTGCACCTCTACATTGGCCTAATCTTTGATCCCTGGTTGCTTCATGCATTTCTTTATACAGTCTAGGATGATCATTTGTCTAGTTTAAGATAAAACACAAATAATCAATTAAATTTAAACATGTTTATGTATTGATGTGTTAAAATCTGTATCTCTGTGTATTATTGTTATTATTTGTTATTGCTACATTTAGTAGTTGGACTATAAAAGTTCCTCAGAAGATCCAAACAAGTGTTTTCAGAAAGCTTCGCCATCCTTACTGTTGGATCCTTTCCTGCCATTTGGCATTCTTCGATTTTGCTGGTGGACGCCGGCCAAAACACCTGGTGATAAACACAGCAAAGCACTTAAATTAATGTCTGATCCTCTTCTCTGTGACAGACTGAGAGAGGCGCGACATGAATATGCTCATGAGGTCTGATCACACGCTGTTTACACAGAAATCACAGAAAAAGTTTTCCCGTAGATGTTTCGGTGATTACAGCTCGCTATCATCCGCGGAAAATGTGTGTTTTCAAACCCGGGAGAGGTGCTTAAAGGTCTAGCTCGATGAATCTATCAAGCAATTTACTTTGGAAAAAATGGATGTGATGCGGCGCTCCCAGGGGAAACCTAAACGCTATCCCATCTGTTTATGCACTTCATGCCTGTCAATTACACAGAAGCTAATTCCTTCACTGCATGCACAATTAGCTGTAAGAGAGCTCAAGCATTTTTACGGCTCTTTTGAATAACCCTAAAATTGCACTGATCATGGAAAATGTATGGTAATTTGCATATCATTCAGCAGATTATGATAATATCCTCAGCAGCACTTTCCTGCTGTGTCTTACTTACACTTTTCACGTCTAGATTTCATGTTTAATACAAAAAAAGAGAAGAAAATGTTCAAATACCACATTAACGATAACAATAAGCCGACCTTAAGCGTGCCATGGGTGATGTTGTTGATGTCCATGGAGAGCACGTGGTCCTTGCAGCCCACATACATCCTGTCCTGGTCCTCGTCCATCTGCAGGATCCTGTAGTCCATGGCCTTGTCCGATATGCTGTAGTGTTCAAAGGACGGGGAGGCCTGCAGGTCTGAGCCAAAGGAAAACACACAAATAAGCCTGTTTTCACGCTGAGATGAGAAAAGTTAAACTCTAGAGAAACACATACACATGCTCCAACCAACAAGATCTGGAAGGAAAACTCAGCACTGTGGCCTTTAGGATTTGGAGGCTGCTTTTTAAACACGCCTCAGCTCTCACACACGGACGACCACAGCTGTGTATTTACGCAGGGTGTAAGGCGATTTGCAACTATGGCACAGGCAGCACAATACAATATACAGTGTAACGTCCAAATCCAGCGCAGAAGATCACGAGAAACATAAAGCAAACAGTCATGTTCAGTCAGAGTTAAATATTGTACTTAATATCTCCCCAGTGTATTGGAAACACACACAACTGGGAGAGGTTGTTGGTACAAAGAAGATAGGACCGCATGAGGGGATTTTTTAGATGAGATCCAAGCAGTTTGCAGATTAGGTCAAGACTGAAACCAAACAGGCTGAAAACAAAGTCAACATCGTGACCAAAGTAATAAAAACAGCACATTTAATATAGTACTTCAACCTGCTGTGTTTGTGTTGTACTCAGAGTCAGCTGTGATGAAACTCCAGACTAAATAGATGAAGCAACCGGGTTTCAAAAATGAGGCCAATGCAGAAATGCAAAAAAGTGTAATACCACCAATGGCCACTAGAGGTCGGCTCCAAAAAACAACAAACAAAACACAAGATTGAAATTGTCACTTTCAGTCATTGAAAACTCTTCTCATTAGTAATCTGGTGGTCCAAAACAAAAATTATTATGTAGATACTATAGAAGGAATATTTAAAGGTGTAAGTTTGATTGACAGGTCTGGTCCACTGGATACCCGACCTGTCAATCAAACTAACAACCCAATGTGTATGAACTACAGTCTCATACACATTGGGCAGAGTCCTTAGGTTCAAGAGTCAGACCCACCTCCTCATTCCTCCCTTCATATCCAAATATGGTCACTTCTGGCTCAAAAAAAACCAAACATGGCCACGTTCAAACACCAAACGCGAGTCCACGTTAGGTTCGTCTATTTCTATGTAGAGTCCATGTAGACTAGAAATAGACAAAGCAACCAGTCCTCAAAAGTCAGCCTAATAAAGAGGCAGTACCCTGAATGGCCACTAGATGGTGGATCCATTTGACTTCAATTCAAAAACTGTCATTTTCAAACATGAAATACTCCGTCAATACATTTTTTCACAAGTCGTTCTGATGTCATCACTTAAAGTCAACTCTTCTCAGTGATCTGTAAATCATTTCATCATTAGGGAGATATTAGGCTTCAAAATCCACCCTTCAACCCAAATATGGTCACTTACGGCTCCAAAAGACCAACATGGTTAACTTCAAGACTATATGAAAAAATACCAACTGATTTCATTTAAAGGGGAAGAAGTTAACATTGCTTTGATGAGCACCAGTATCCAGAAATACCATCTTTAATTGCGCACATTCGTCTTCCTTAAGAGTCATAAAATGATGCCAAATTAAGAGCGCTTTTATTTCCAGCGCAGCACGAAGCCGCCTAATGTGAACATTATGGACTGAGACATAATGACCAGGGAATAAATGGCTCCCTGATATTGATCTCAACAACAACTTATTGGCGAAGATACTGTTTCACTGAACTTCCATCCATTCAATTACAGAAGAGCTGCGATTACTAAGCACACATCAGAGGGGGATGCAGTGCATGTGTGTACATATATTTACACAGCGTATGAAAAAGTTCCTGCAGAGTCTTTTCCACTCATTAAAAGTGCACATCATTGTTCACACACAAAGTAAACACTCGCCGACTGTTATTTTCGGCCTGTTTGCTCCAGAGATAGAGAATTCTCAACCATACCATCAAAGGCCTTCGCTGTCGAAGCCAAACTCATGCATATTTATCACTTTTTCAATCTGTGCTGAGAGCAGGGGGTGTGGGAGGGAGGGCAATGTAGATCTACACCCTCCATTTCCTCCCCTCTATTGACCCTCTCTGAGCTCTCTTTGTATTCCCTTCTCTAATCAACAAACAGGTTGCCGGTGCTTTGCTTCAGTGCCTCTGGGCTAAAGTCACATTTTCATTATTGTGCGACATATGCTTTTGAGGATGGGGGCTTTCATCTCGGAGGAAAGTGGCTTTTCCGTGGCACCCCTCGCTCTCGTCGGAGGCCGTTGTTCGGCGCGCCCGCCACGTAAACCCTGGAGTGTTTAACTTTAAATAAAGACGAGTTAACCACTTCAGTCGGAGACGAGTTTCCCACGACTCTTCGCTCTCCACCCCGGTCGCGTTTAGGTAAATCTCCTCACATGGGTAATGTCTTGAAGTGAGAGCAGGGTAGTTTTGGACACTGTGTCACTGTTGCCTAATGAAGAACACACACACACACACACACAAATACGAGGCTGTTTTTTCACCTGACTCGCCAGAAACCAAATTAAAAGCGAAGGTGTCCCGTCAAGAAGATTTGTGCTTAATAAAGGAGCCTTTCTCTGACGGAGAGATTGCATCAGCCTCGCTCTTCAAAGCAGCTGCCAGGATAGCATCTCGGTGCAAAGGCAATATTATCCCAACGCTGAAAGGGCTAAAGATGTTACAGGCAACGCTCTGCCAGAGTGTGCGCCACCAACGGTGAGAGACTCATGAACAATTAATTTAAAACAGGCAGGGCTCCAAGTCCTGCCAACAGCGTTTTATACATCTTCCAAAATTAGCTGAGATTTGAGAAAACCACAAAACTGCACCGTGTTGTTGCACTTTTGTTTGAAACTCTCTTATAGCTGATTGAAGCTCAGGGGAACCAGTTAGTTATGTAACATCAGCCTGAACAGATAAGAAAGAAGAGATGAAGAGGTGTCTTATGAGGTTAGATTTCTTTCTACTAACTTCAAAATGCAGAACAAATACTACGGATTTTCAAAATAAAGCTAATGAAGTTATGAATGAAGTTATTATGAGGCACAGCAATCATGGAGTCCACTGTAAATTAAAAAAAAGAAGAAGAAAGAGAAAAATCTGGCGGCTGGGACACGTCAAATAAAATAAAAAAATATGTATAATAACAGATAAATAACCAACTCAACACAGAAGTTTTTCATAGTTTGTAGCTTTAATTGTGTAAATTTAATATTCACACATCTAAAAACAAACTGATGTTATCAACGCTGTTATTTTTTTTGCAGTTATAAAAACAGACCTTTGTAAAATTGCATTCATTCTTTGTTTTATTATCACAAACTGTGTTAAATTTTAAAAAATATATTAATAAACACATTGTTTTACTAAAAAATAAATTGTCAAATTAAACAGAATTTAATGGTTGATCCATAACTACAGTATTTTTAATTTAATTTTACTTCACACATGTAAATTCACACTTTATTTTGATAATTTTACTTCATTTTCTAAATTATTATATTTTAACATTGAAGGCCAGTTTTCATACAGTTGTACTTGTATAACCAATGTGACACAAAACATCTTAAATCTTTCAATTGTAAACTTAAAAAGCAGTTTTTTTTTTAATTTTTTGTTATTAATTTGTTGACTGACCTTTAACCCCCGACTGTTAAATCCCATCCACATTATGAAACAGCGACCTCCAGTTCGTTCTGACAGCATCTCTCCAGAACATTCCACGAGGGGAACACATTGTTCAGAGGGGTGTGGCGAGGGTGAAATAACTGTTTAATATTATGCTGAACTTTTTATTGTTTTCTCAGTAGGGGGAAATCGGAGACTTTCATGTTCCCTCGTGAGGGTGCAAGGCCGGGTAAGACGGGACGCAGCAGGGGCGAGTCACATGGACCCGGCTCATTCTGTTCGAGACAAACCGAAACCCTCTGGCGTCCGCATACCATCGGCTCCAGTATCTTCTCCCTGCTCTGCTTTCAATCACACACAAACACATGAGTCACGCCTGCGCTCCTGCAGCATTAAAAGTTCAAATAACCAGATGGTGCACCTGCTCGATCGGGGACGGACGGGCCGCTCTCAACAATCACAGTTTTTCAGAGTTGTTCAATTTATCCAATGAGACAAAGTGTTTACAGAATCGGCGCCAGCTCGTAACCTTCCTGTGAGATGTTTGATGAGTGATGCTGCTAAAAGCGTTGAGCCCAAGTTAACCCCCTTGTGGCTTATTATCAAGTTTTTTTTTTCAAAAAATAACGTCAGGATTGACATTTTTATCGAGACGAAAACAAAAGTTGGAGCAGAGCTGTTTTGTTTACATGTTGGTGATGAAGAAAATCCTCGGTGCCACATGTGGTTCGTTAGTCGTGGGTTTATATGCATTCCTCGTTGTTGAGATCACTCAACCCCTTTGGAGGGAAGAGAGTGTCAAAACTGTGCGCACACATCACTGCTGAGGTATTGTGGAGAAGCCTGAGGTGCACATTTTTGTACCGAGTTTTTGCCGAAGGTCAGAATGACAACAGAATAATAAACAACATGTCCTGCTCTGTGCGGGGAGAGGTGGATCTGCAGTTTTTAGGGATGAGGTGATGTTGGAGAATAAGGCACAAAGGTGGGGACCAAACTTTTAACAGAGTTGGGGAAAAGGCTGACGTGATGAAATGTCTTGTTTTGCTTGCAGTTGCAGGTGGAGAGAAAAGAAAAGAAGAAAAGACGGAGGAAGGAGGTTGGAGCTCTGACAGCTGGTGGGTTTTCTATTATGGATGTGGGCAGGTGGGCTGTGCACCTCCCTGCGGACCCCGCAGCAGTCCCCTGTGTCCTGCCTTTGACTTTGAGCTTTGACCCATGGTGTCCCATTGGCTTGGCTGGCAGACCAATTGTGATACAATCAGCCCTGATCCATGCACCGGACAGTGGGGTTGGTGGACAGGGTATAAGGTGGTGGTCGGGGAGCTGAGACTTTCTGGCTTTGATGTGTTTTTTTTTTCCTTTGTGTGTGTGTGTGTGTGTGTGTGTGTGTGTGTGTGTGTGTGTGTGAAGTGTCCAAGCGGAAGCAGCACAAAAGCCTTTTGTTGGGCTAAGAAACGACAGTGGTCATTCAATATTAAACAGCAGGTTGCTTGTGTGCAGCAGGAGAGATCATATCAGCAGAAAGCATTTGTCGGATGCT
>OOFC01047642.1:28776-43828 GCA_900323345.1 Pseudochromis fuscus
GAGGATGGGCTGTAAAGTAGTTTAACAACAAGGTGTGAGTTTATCAAGGCTTTGTTGAAAGAAGTTGGGCAATTTAATGATCTCAGAAAGTGGTTTTAATGATTAATTAACTGTGTATAGAGTGAAATTCTGCAATTATGTTTTACTACTAAAATTTTTCGAAACTTTTTGCAATTTTATGGATTGAATTAAGTAATTACTCTAGTCAGTTCATATATAAGCAGCAGGCAACAGTAAAACAATACCACAATAAAACAATACAGCAGCTAAAGTAAAAATAACACAGGTAAAAGCAAAAATTCCCAATTCAGTTTGGTTTACAAGCCAACATTTTCTGCCAGTTTTTGAAAAAGAAAATTGAGTCTTATTGTGGAGGGGCACACTGTTGCAAATCCTGATCTCTTCTCCATTTTAATCTGAAGTATATGCTTCACTAAACTCAGCGATCATGTGGGAGTGTACTGCTTTAAAAGATCAGGAGGTGCTAACACATTTAAAGACTTACAAACAGTAAAAATCTGAGTCAATACAAAAAAGCCAATACGGACAGATTGATTTTGGACCATTTGAAGATGGACTGACACTGAATTACAGGCAGCACTGAGTATTCTCAGTTGAAAGAAACTTGCTGTAATTACAGTATTTATTTGGGTGTTGAATTATAAACACCTAAATGGTCAAGGTCATCACTAAAGCTGACATTGAGATCAGGGTCTCCGAACATAATACAGTTTTTTTTCGTACATTTAAGTTGTGAAACTTTAAGATGATCTAGATTTGAATGTTCTCCAGGAAGTCCATAAAAGCACTGAGTGGGGGTCGTGGGTTTTTGCTTAATGTGGTGGGTAAATCTATGAGTCATCAACGTTGCAAAACAAACAAAGAAATAAGCAAACAAACAAAAAATACTGGGCTGCGAATGGACCCCTGGGGGACCCCACAGGTAAAGGAATTTGATAAGGATGTACACCTACCCAACCTAACAGAGTCACCTCTGTCAGCTAAACATTTACAAAATGTCACCACACTCACTTTAATTTGTCAAAAATTGTAACAAAATCAGTGGTGTTGTGATGAATTCACATGCATCATATGTGTAGGTTGTATCAGCTGATCTCTGACCGCCATCTTTTTATTTTCAGATCTTCAAAATGAAGCGTAGCCCTTTTAGTTCTTGACAGCAGATTGTACTTTTTTTGTTTGTGCTGTCACCACAACTCAGCGGAGAGAACGTCTGAAGCTACTCCAGGCTGTGATCACTGTGGCAGCTAATTCAGTTTCCTGTAAACCGTAAAAGAATCAATTGTTCACGGGGCACAAGCGCCGGTGTAATAACCCAGGGAGGCAACACGCTAGGCGTCCCGCGGAGGAAGAAAAAAAAAAGATCATTCTCTTTTATGTGACTGTGGTGAAGAGCTGAGCAGAAATAGAAAAAAATGTGGGCAACAGGATGGGACCTGTTATTGTGCCCCTGTTTGTATGGCAGCAATTAAAGTGCAGAAGGGAATGCGCGGCTCTATTCTCTGTTTTTTTCTGTTGTGATTATATATCCAGCAGAGGAAATGCAACAGCCACAAGAAGGCTTTTCTCAGGGTTTCAGTCCGTAAGACTTTCTGACAGACCCCCCTGAAATTGTTTGTGTGATTGCAAAACTGGGTTTTTCAGCAATGCCTCCAGCAGTAAACAACGCTTCTATGGTTCTGGTTCTGGACGTCAATACAAGGAGTGGTTTGTTGCAAAAATTAGAGATTCACAGCGGCTGGAAAGTATGTGGGATCTTTATTAGAGAGGCAACTGTAGTTGTAGACCGCCCGATTCGGAGGTTTTAGGAGACATGTGACCGAGCTGGTGTCACTTCAGCAGCCTGAAGGGTTCATCATCCAGTCTGATGGGAGATAGAAATAGGTGACAGATTGTGGTGGTAAGAAATTGGGTAATTGGAAAAGCCAGCTGTAGTTTTAAAGAGCTCCCTTCCTGTTTGCCAAATGGAGGAGTTACCTTGGCGAAAATCCATCTTTTCTATCCACATGAAAAGGTGATATAATCAGCATGAAGCAACAATGTGGGAATATTTTGTCAGGACATTAGCTTAGTCTTTGTAGATGAGGGGACGAACAGCTTTAATCAGGCTGACTGGGTGTCTGGAGTGTTGGGTTTTTTGATTAATACCAGTGTCTGAACACAAGCCAAAAGATCCCTACATCTAATTAAAAACACTCCACGGTTGGACAGCGGGCCAATTACAAACCAACCTTGGTGTCTCCCATGTAAATCAGCCCTCATCAGTTGGCTTTTTTTTTTTTACCTGAAAGGCTAGAATGAATACATTAACTCCATGCGAATGAGGCTTGCTTTCCATTTAGTTTGAGAAGACCCTGCTCTGTGGTTGTCAGGGGCAGCTGGTGGGAGGACCCCAATCACCCATCTTGATAAATATTGAAGCAGAGGCCTTTGCCGCCCCCTTGCAATTCATCTCAAGATGGAGAGGGTTTCATCACGGAGGCCTGACTTCGAGCCTGCTGCCAAATACCGTTGCTCTTTGTCCGGACAATGCTAAGAGCTCTCGGGTTCACTTCTGGATGGCTGCACTTACCTAACACAGCGGCCGACCCACTCGCACATACTGGGGGAGGTAAAAGACTTTGTCCTGGCAACTGGAAATCCCCTCGTGAGAGAGAGAGAGAAGAAAAGTTGCCAGAATGGGACGGCCATCCATTCTGGTTGGGGATCCACTCCGCTGGTATACAGTAATGACTGGTGGTGTATAAATATGGCAGAGTGGAAGTTAAGGTGTCGATTCGATGCAAGGGGACCACCCAAGACGCCTCACCCCGTCTGACAGAGTCGTCCGATTGTCTGTCCAACACACATACTCCACATTCCCAGGCAAGCTGCACTCAGCACTTAAAATGCAAACAGCAAACGTCCTGTACTGCAGCTACTTGTCATGGACAGACGCCAGCGTTGGCTCACACAGGGAGGACTTTATATCTACCGCGTCTCATTAATTTCCTGATTGTTGTCTGTCGCCAATCATCTATATCCAGACATTTGTAATGGGAATCATATGGCTGCACAGGATGCCTGAGGTCTTATGTATGTCTCCTCTCACACTGGCTTCCCAAAGCAGACACCGTATCTAAATATGACATGCGAGAACGCAGTGTATTTTCTCCCATTGGTGATCGGTGTGTGCAGAGTGACGCTACCCAGCGCCGACGTCGACTGCCAGCTTTATTGCACGGCTGACCTGCGAAGGTGATGCCTAATATTCCCCGTAAGAGTCGAAACTTGAGATGACAAACTGCCCATCACTCCCCTCCACCCCCCACCAGCCGGCTGCTTTGCGTTCCCAGTGCCCCAATTAGCACATGGCCTCCCTTCCCTTCGCATGTCACCGGCGGGCGAACCTCTTTGCACACAACCACACCACGCTGCTATCTGCGCCTTTTAGCCCGTGACCTCTCACCTGCCCACTTCAGGAGCCTCTAGTTACCACTCACCTCCAGCAGACAGTAAATCTCTGTGATTTTACTGTCAGGGAGGCGCTCGCTGAGGCGCTCCAAGCGATGGGAGGCGTCCAGGAGATGTGGGTCAGAGAGTCTTCAGAGCTGATGTGTTTACTAGTCATGGAGGAACGCCAAATGAAAAAGGAAGGAGCTCAACCAGGTGGAACTCCTCTCTCTTAATTAGAGGAAAACTCCCTTAAGATGCAGGATCTCATTTTCGATGGGGACCTCAGGCATGAAAGGTGGATGATCCCATTTAAAGAGTAACAGTGATCATAAATTCAACAATCCAACAACACAAAACAGTCAAAATAGTGTCATCGAAGACAAATACACAAGGGCTCTCACACTACTGCACATTACAGTGTCATCTGAACAAACAAATCAACCAAATAACATCAATATGTTAAAGAATTGAGTCAACAAATAAAGGAAAGTACAATCAGATTTATGAAAATAAGTCATGGATCTAAGTGAGTTAGGCAAGCTATTCCAGTCTCATGGTTCTTCAAACTTAAAAGTATGTATCCCAATTTTTTTTAAGATTCTAGGCTCAATAAAAGAAATGTTTTAGTAATAAAGAATAGTTGAAGTACCTGCATATTCTGAAAGTGTTTTAAAAAATCTGATTTTCTCTGTAATATTGATGTTTCTGAGGTCAATGGTTTGTTTCTGTGGTGGTAAAGACTTTCAGGAAGGGCCACAGTGACACATTTACCTGAGAAACACTGTTTACACATTCTTTCGATCCAGGTGCTTAAAGAAAATCCATTCAAGCTGTGAAATAGTTTATATATAAAGCCTCTAGTAAACGTGAATACTTTTTCTACCTGTAGTGTGAAGTACTACTTAACGAATAGAAACACACTTCATTTTCTACAGTGAAAGCGACGCAATCAAAAAGCCACAAATACTTTCATGAGGATCGATCAACCTCCGACTCAAGGATTTCCCACTGACCTTGGCGAACCTCCAAAGAGACGCCGTCTTTGTTTGTATTGATGGCCATCGATTACCTTTCAACATGTTGCGAGGGGGGAGAATAATAAAACATTCAGTGGGGTGTGCAAGGTCAGACTCAGGAATGGCTAAACAGTGAATGACAGGCAGAGGATGGCCGGCTGACAGAGGAGCTGTCAAACATCTCACAGACCGTCAGCCCCGGAGCTGGAGCTCAACGCACTCCTCGCCAAACCCTCCTGCACAAAACGTCGGCGCTGCAACTCGGCCAATTACACGGACAATGAATACACACACACACACTTAGAAAATAGCTCCCTTCGTGCCATGTGGATGCTGGTGTTCGAGCAAACACACATGCGCCTAATCTATAGCTATTTGTAGCATGTCTCTGTATATCCTCGCCGACAGCTTTGACAGGCCTATGCTTTGCCCTGCCAGGAATTCCCCCTTAATAACAGAGTACCACTGATTTTACTTCACAGGCCTCATTATGTTTACCGCTGGAAAGTGAAGATGCTAATGTGTAGGGTCTAATGTAGAACAGAGGCAGGATGTTGTCCGGGATTAACCTGACGGTGCAGACAAAGACGTCCCAGTCTGCCTCTGGCTACTTGTCAGCGCTGCCCTTTAACCTTTTGATCATCTGTTGACCCCAGAAGTTATTACCCATCCAGATCTGGTGTTTCAGATGATCTATGATGTTAGACCTTGTCAAACCTGTTGCAAGAAATCTTGGCGTGAGGGATAACAATGTCTGTTTTTATGATCTAAGAAATATTAAAAATATCATTTTGGTTTCTAAAGGCATTGCAACAGCGTTTTAACCAGAAATCTATTGATCGGCTGCAGATTGTACAGATCTAAAAACCATCATCTGTATATAAGTGATGGATGTTGTCACCATGACGCCACCTGTTGGTTTGTGGATTCACATTCTGAAACCAGGAGTTTGACATTTGAACGTTGCCGTGTTGGTTTTATGCCACTTCCTAATGTGGATGAGACTCGAGTTGACCAGTAAATGAGCCTCCAAACCATCTGTGAATCATTGGAGACCAGACCTGTCAATCAAACGAACCACCCCCTTAAATCGTCCTCTTTTTGATGCCTAATATTTACTTGATGAAATGATTTTCAGATAGACCACCAGATAACTGCGAAGAAGAATTATTGACGGAGTATTTTATGATTGAAAATTATGATTTTTGAAGTGAAGTCAGTGAGTGTTTTTGAGACAGCATCTAGTGGTCATCAGTGGTATTGCACTTTTTGGCAGTTTTTCAGACCCAGTTCATCTTTTATTTTTAGATTTTTTACTTTGAGGTAAAACATACTTACATTAGACACCTTTTTGTAAATTGAGTATTTACTTCTTTCTACCAGTCTATTAATGTTTATTATTTCTATTGGACTTTGTAAGAAGATTTTTTAAAAGTGCTCTTACGATAAGATAAGACTTTATTTGTCCCACATTGGCGACAATTTTCAATTATTTTCTTTAGATTTAAGATTATTTTTACCCAATAGTCCATAAAAAAAGTTCCCAAAGTCCTTATAAAGGAGATTGTAAGTAGGTATAAAAGCATAAAATAACATCATTATTCTTCCATCCTGTTGAGCAGATTTCCTCTTGAAGGAATTCAGAAAACACAATAAATACTATATGTCTTCAGATTCATTAAAGCCCTAAAATAGCTCTGGTTGTGTTGGGATTCAAGTATCTGAGGTATCCACTTAGCAAAAAGAGCTTGTATATTTTGTGTCATAACTGCACGCAGCCTCACAAAGCAGGAAAACCACATAGTTTTAACAATGATTCAGCGGAAAACTTCGCCACTGAAATGCAATCGAGTGGAGGAATTCGGGCACTTATCACGAGCAAACACTCACTCCTCCTCAGATTTACTGACACACTCCTCATGAGGTAAACATCCTCACCAGACTGACATCCAGCTACACGATATGAATAGTATCGTTCCCGTATGAATAATGGAGGCGAGCTGAGGTTGTAATGAGTCATGAAAGGGAGCGGGTGTATCCGCTCTCCGACGCCTGGTTCTGTTCAGGCCTCATGTGGCTCGTACCAGCGTGAGGCGCTCATTAAACTTCAGCCATCATCTTAATCAATCTCTCCTATGTGTCCCCGTTAGGCTCTGAGCCAAACATATGTGCGTAAAAAAATATCTGCATTAACCACACGAAAGCATGTGCAGGCCCGCTCGTTTTCAAATAAACATCTTTTATAGGTTTGACGGACCTACTGTATATACTCCTGGGTTAATACTGGACCGAATGTGGAGGTTTGCCAGAACAGGGTGAGACTGCTGATGAGGGTAAATGATCCTGATCATAAACACAGAGCACAGCTCCATCGGTCAGTCGGGGGATAAATGAGGCGGATTTTTCTACACTCACCTTTCACACAATGTTATTTTCAGACAACCTTGGGAACAGTAGCAGGATTCATCTTAACAACATATGAATGCACTGGGTTACACTGTATATTACTGCTTGCAGCTGGTATGTGACCGTGCTAGATCTCAATAGATATATACAATATCACAACACACATCCTAAGTTCAGCCATGTGCCAGATTTATAGCTGACCAGCAGCTATATAACTGGAGCAGCTCTAATAACCTTAACCTGTGCAATAACCATGTACAGTATTCAGTAATGTAATCTAATATTATCATTCAATGCTGTGCCATTAATGCTTATTTGTTTTTGAACTAGGTTTTCTTATTTCATATTGAAACTTTATTACTGTTTTTGTTATTCTTGTTTTTCTCATTAATTATTTTTCAGTATTTCCACAAACTGTAACTGACCCAATATTTCCTTGAGGACCAATTAAGTATTCTGTTTCTGATTCTGAAATGTTGAATATTGTTTGAACACAAGCTGAACAAGAAATTCAATCATCATCAATTCACAAATTTTGATTTAAATCAGTAAATATCTCAAAGATTACAAAAGATTTAAAACGTTTTTAAAGAGATTTAATGATGTTTGTGTGGTAGCAAATGAATATTGGGTTCAACTCACTGCTCCAGTTCGAATTGAACATAGATGGAAGATTTAAAATAGCAATTTACTGGAGATAAAAGACACAACAAGATCTTAAAGAGAGCTTAAAAAGTGACATGATGGTATATTATGATGCATTATGATAAGGGCTGACTTCTTTTTTTACCTCACAACTAGAATGTTTGAAAACATAAATGCATTTAAGACCATGAAGGTGCAACAGGTTGTACCACAGATGGAAAAGCTGTACATACTTTGAAGTAACAGGAAGTGTGTCAGTGAAGGCATCATGAATGAAAAGAATCTCATAAAGAAAGTCTGGTTTCCTGGAAGCACTGGTATCCCTTTCTGACCAAATCAATAACAACAGCAGGGCAGACATTGATCTCAAATGTTGTACAACTGCATTCAACTTTCTCACAGTTTGGATTTCAGCCTCATTCTGACACAGCGAATACATCCGACGTACAATGAAAGAGGCCAAACGAAATGTTGAGAGAACAAAAGATATTTAAAGCAACTGGAGGGGAGTAATTATCTTTTATCACACTGGGTATCCCTAAATAGGTTTCTTGCTGTAAGGAACAGAAGAGGTGGTGGTGGTGGTGGTGGGGGAGCTGTGTTTATTATCCGAGGCACGGCAGAGAAAAAGGCACCACTTGAGAGTTTATTATTTAGGTTAGCTGCATTTTTCACTGTTTATTATGCGGTTTTAATTGCGGTCTGGCTGCGTTTGGCTCGGGAATACGAGAGTAAGCAGAGCGAGGGAGCGAGGAATGTCGGAGACAGCAACTTCTCTGCAGGACGCGAGGCTTTCGCCAGGAGTCCCGTGAACCTGCCTTGCCCCCGGATTGGGTTTCAGCCGTGACACGAGAAGGAAAAGGGAGCGGATACTCAAGTGTTGCTCGGTCGCTGGTGTATCTTGTTGGTTTCCAGCTCACGACGATTAGCCGGTCGTGACATCTGGGAGATAAAGAATCCGAACTGAACCTCTCGGACGCACAGCAGGTGCCAAACCACCTGCACGTCCTCCCCCCTCTCTTCATTCATCTTCCTGGCTGCTTCTGGACTGACCCCCAGACCTGCTTTGGATTCTTCCCTTGGCGAGGACTTCCAGTGTTTATCTAAGAAATGAACCTCCACCTTGGTCCTTAAGAGTCTCCCTCACATCTGGCGCTCCACCCGTGCCAAACTCTCTCCTGCAAGCAAGAGTTCAAAATGATTTGTAGCTCGAAAACAAGGTTGCATCCACTCGCAGCTCCCTCACGTGCTAAATCAAAGGTGGAATGTAAATTTACACCTGATGTCGGCTGTTTAGGTTTAAATAAACATCCTCCCTCGCAGCTCCTTCCCCGCTCTTCGCCGCTCATAAATTCACCTGAATGCTTCAATTACAACGAAGTAAAATACACACGTTTACTTCACCGCAGATAAATACTCATTAGGAATAAAGTCCGGAGCTAATGGAGAATTAATGCACTTGAGATAACAAAGTCCGAGCCTCCGTTTATGGCCACTCCCTGCAGAGAAACACACTTATAGCCAGTAAGACTAATCTAATCCACGCTCAGAGAGGGGATCGAGCGTTAGGAGATTATCCGGACTGACTTGTTTCCAGCTTTCTAAGACGCCTATTTGGAAATACTCAAGTTGAGAGTGAGTAATGTTGCTGGAAATGTCAAAACCAAAGATAGTGAAGTTTTTCCTTCATTCAGTCACATTTAACAAGTGAGAGAAGCTCCAGAGCAGAGATGCACTGGACTGGTTTATACATGTGAATAAAACAATAATCAGAAAGACATCAAAAGAAAAGAAGATGAGTTAAAGATATAAAGACAAACCACAACCTTCATATAAGAAGTCAAGGACGCCACCCGTTAGTTTGTAGACTTTTGAATCCAAGAGTTCGACATTTGAACGTAGCCATGTTGTTGGAGCCAGAAGTGACCATATGTGAATATGGTTATGTGGCGGGTCTGACCCTTGAACGCAAGGTCACCATCCAATGTGCACGTGACACTAGTTCACTGGTGAATGAGTCTCCAAATGACCTGTCAATCAAACTAACCCCACCCCTAAATCTTCCTCTTTTTGAGGCTTCATATCTATGTGATGATGAAATGATTTTCAGATCCAGATCAGTGAGAAGAGTTGACTTTTACTAATGACATCAGAATGACTTGTGGGACAAAAAATGTATTGGCTGATGTTTGAAATGACCATTTTTAAATTGAAATAAATGAGAAATGTTGAGAAACTGAGCTTCGAAAAAGCCACGATGTGAGTGAGGAAAAATGTGGACAGACAGAAATATTTTATTGATCCCAAGTTGGGAAATTCCTTGGCTACAAAAGCAGGTTCAGGCAATCCATGGGAGGATATGAGAAATTTACCAAAATGAACGACTAAAGAACTAAAGTAAACTACAAAAATACCCATAGGATACATACATAGACATAAAACAAGTGTGCAGAAGAAAACCAAACTGCACCTGCTTTATCCTCCCAGTGAGAGGCTTGACTAACTGAGTGCAGAAACTTTACTGACGGACAGCCTCAGCTGCAACCTAATCCACAGCGAGAGGTAGTGAAAGGTGATCAAACGTCTCCTTCAGCCCCTGCACACGATCCTGCCACTGTGAAAAGGTTACTGCAGAGCTCACAGCTCACACAGAGGGGGATCGACCAGCTCCCTCTCATTCAGGGGAGCATCAAAAATTCATAACATGATAACAACAACAACAATAAAATTAAATAAAGCAAGAGAATCAAAACCAGAGGTAGCAGCAGTACCCACAGGCCTGCAGCACGGAGCGGCGTGATTAAAGTTTAACCAGGACCAGATTCTGGGTAGTACTGTCAGGTGGTGCCGCCTCCTGCAGAGGTTTGACTTTTGGATCACACACAGCAGGACGTCGACCGGGTTGTGCAGGAGTGTGTGAGATTGTGTACACAGTTGGAAAAGTTTCAAATACCAAAAAAAACAACACAACAAACAATAACCTCCAGGATACCTGCTTAAGATCTGAGCCAAACGCTGCTCTGTAATGACGCAGCCACCGACCATTTGTTTAACATTAAAACACATGCCATCAGTGCAACATCATCTATAGGAGACCATTAAGTTGATGATTACAGGCTTTTTTTTTTTTTCCTTTCTTACCTTCGAAGGAGAGAAGGACTCTGGGCTGAGGCTGTGGGAGACTGGAGACGTCGGTGCAGAGGAAGGAGAGAGCCAGGAGGGAGATCGCCATGGCTGACACCAGAGGTGGCCTGGCCAGCCCCTCCGGCCTGCCCATAGCTGCACCGCTCAGGAAGCTACGACCGGTCACCACCACCTGTTGAGGAGAGGATGACGGACTCTGAGTGAGGATGGTGATGGTGCAACACAAGAAGTTTCCTCCACTGTATCTTCTGTATGGCATATAAAAGCTTTCAAGCTGGGTCCATGTTGAAATATAAGGATGTAATGGAAAAAAGAAACCTGTTGCCAAGAATATAATTTCAACAGTTGATAAGACTCTTCTCTCCCTCCCAGTCTTCATCTTTCTCCTTCACCTTTTCCTACTCTACCACCACATTGTTTTAGTAAATGTACACATCCAACATGGAAGCACTTATTTGCAGTAGTGTTTCTTTACAGATTCAAAAACTCACGTGCTTCAGGCTCTGTTTTGGTCTCCATTAACTCTAAAAGGACACATCTGCCTCTCTAACTGCGTCACTGCGTTGACCGGATAGTTACCGCTACTTCTTTCCGACGCTTTGAACCCTGCAGTTTAAAAAATGACGCAGCTAATTTATGGATCTTGACAAGCTAACAAGCGTCATGCCGCCGCTACGTTTAGCCTCGTTACGTCACACCAATGAAATCACAGAGCGGGTCACAGTGGACCAATGAAACTGTTCGAATAAATTCAAACGCACTCGCACTAACTAGCTAGCTTTCAAGCTAAAGGCGATCGAGCTAACCTTGGCATCCGTGAATCATTGGTGAGACGTTGGAGACGCAGCGTGAAGAACTGATTCAATGCAAAAAGACGACAAAATTTTCAGAGGTAAGAAAAGCAGATGGACCGAACATCACGTCAAGAGCCAGAGTATCGCTGCTAAATCTCAGGAGCCGCGTGCATTGGATGAATTAGCATAAATAAATAAACACAAGCACGTGGACCTCTGTAGTGAATGGATTAGGCGGACCTCATAGCGGTCCACACAAAGGGTTAACATTGGTATGGTCTGTACACAATTCTAGCCATTGCACCTGCGGCTTATAGAAAAATGCGATCTATATGTATTTATTTATTTATTTTTTTAAATAAAAGGGGTGTGCCTTATATTCAGGTGCCCTCCATATTCCAGAAATTATGGTACTCACCAATACTAAGCTCTAGTTTAGTCTCCATTAATTCCAGACAAATTATACTTGGAGGCAATCAAAATATATGTAGGCATATAAAATATCTTACTTTTCAATCTCATTCACTCCAGATAAAATCACCAATCAGCGATTTCTGCAACATCGTAACAATCTCATTCACTAAGTTCAAATATGGCGTCATCGGTTGCCATGAGGATTATTAACTTTGCAACTTTGAGGACGACAAGCCACCAAACACAACACGTGGTTTATTATTACGGTTCAACCCACAGCTCCAGAATTGCTGACTTATAGAGAAAAGCCTTGCACCACTGAATGAAGACACAGATGAAAACACAACATGTCATGTTAAATCCCCATCACTTAGGATATCCTTCGCAAATGTACCTCTGTTAAATATGGATGAGTTAAATCTGCGCAAAAGAGCTGCTGGAGGAGAAACGCTCGCCCTCAGCCTCCTCTTGTTCCTTTTTCCAGAACAGGACAAGAGCAGCTCAATTATTGATAGAGGCAGGTACTGTACCGCCTGTGGGGTGCAAACTCCTGCAGTGCACAAACTCCACTGCTGAAGGACTTGGATGTTTTAAACCACCCAACCTGGCTGCTTCACCCACCTGTGTTGAACAAAACCCACACTGCAGTCGATTTTAAAACAATCCTTTCACATACAAAAAAAACAGGAAGTGATGATGTTTTTAAAGGAAGCTGGATCTCTGATCTCATGGCTTATACATGTGCAATAAAAAATTGATGCCAGAGAGATAAGAAAGCCACATGATTGCTATGAAAATTTCAGGTTGGGGTGTAGTATACAAATAGGTTAAAATATGTGTTTTTGTAGCGGAGTGGAGTGATATAGAGCAGAGAGTGGAATTTGGATAACACATTGTGGAGAGCTGCAGACAAATCTTTGGCTACACTTGAGAGGAGTAAAACAGCGTGGGGTTTGTCCAGACGGCCCGAGCCGCGGTGCACTGCAGCGTCTCTGCTGCTGCTGCTGCTGCATCATCTACACACCATGTCACACACACACAAACACACGCACACCCCAGGAGTCCAGATCCAACTCAGGCGTCCTCTACAGCTCAGGTCCTGTCCCAAAGCTCAGCTCTGTGTCCTGCCCTGGCTTAAAATATCTGTCCACCCAAATTTTATCAAGAGAAAATTCACCTCGAGCATGGAGATAACTTTGGCTGCGTTCACTCATATTTTGAGATATTGCTCACTGGAATTTCTGTGATTACTCCAACAAAATGTGCAGCTGTTCTGGGGCAAAGCCAGGTCTCAAGTCTTCATTAGACCTGTAAGTCTTTCAAGTCTCTGGATATTGAGTCTATTGCCTTAACTAAAAACTGTAGAAATTAAATCTCAATGATTTTTAATGGGGATGGGATCTTGTCCACAAAAAAAAAATCCAGAAACCCCAGAATATCCCTATCTCTTATAATGAGCAAATGTTTTAACGTGGTGTTGCTGTTTCACCACAAGAGGGCAGCAGTGCTCACTCTACAGCATCAGTACAGCTGGATTACACCTTGGTGCTCTCTGGGTGCTTTCTAGTGTTCACTCTTCTGATTTAAAGATGCTGAGTTGCACTTTGAGCATAAACTGTGCTTTACAAATAAAATGTTTATTATTGGGAGAGCAGCCGTCTACCAACCGAAGGGTCGGTAGTTTGATCCCTGCTCCTCCCAGTTGCTGTTGGTGTGTCCTTGGGCAAGACACTTTACCCACCTTTGCCTTGTATGAATGTTGAATGAATGGTTTGGTGGTGGTCGGAGGGGCTGTAGGTGCAGACCGGCAGCCACGCCTCCGTCAGTCTGCTCCAGGGCAGCTGTGGCTATCATAGCTTACTACCACCAGTATGAATGAATAATGGTCTTTGTAAAGCGCTTTGATTGTCTAGAAAAGTGCTGTATAAATTCTTATTATTATAATTGTCTTAATATTACGCACAACAGTTATTTGACCTTCTCGCTTTAATCACAAAAGATCCTTAGTGGAGTCTTAAATTGTGACGTTTCCCTTTTAAATATGACCTCACTGTAAGTTATTGCTAGATGGTACGATTGTTCTGGTACATATTAGTGTGAATCATCAACAAAAATACCATCAACCAGAATCCTTACCTAACTGTAAGGGTCTAATCTTTCCAGCCGGGTCCAAAATTATTCTGCATTACACCAACTAAGACAGATTTAACAACTATGTGAGCATTAGATCCCAATGAAACCCTCGTAGTTATTAATAATTAGGAAATAAATCAGAGCCTAAATGTCCAAAATGTCCCTGTAATTAGGAGACTGAGACTCCCTGACATTGAGGGACAATAATCATTTTGTGGTACTTTAGGTGAACCGACCCCCTGAACTGTTGAAGGTCCACACCTTCTCCCAGGAAGACTCTCCGCTGTGGAGACGCTGGTCTCACAGCTGTTAAAGCCATCGCTGAGGGAGTCAGTCTCCGGAGCTTTCTGCGGCGTCCCACGAGGTCGGGGGTTTAGACACTTTCCTTCGCCACACATCACCGACATGAATGAGCTCACCGCCGCTCTCTCTCTCTCACCCTCACACTTCTGGAGCTTTGTAACACTCCCCTGGATTCAACCATCTTACCAATGAAACATTTGCCGAAAAATAATAAATTCTCCAATTAATCTATTTTTTTTTTTTTTGTTTTTCTTCAGCCCAGAAATTCCAGGAGTGAGTTTGCCAGGAATCTCTGCAACAGCAATTAAATGTCTCTCCACAAAAGGAGGTCAGTGGAGTGAGTGAGTGAGTGAGGGGAGAATTATATTTCCAGTGGGGTGTAATGATAATTGTGTTTATTGTGCTCATTCCTTTGGCTGACAGCCTAATGAATTTTCCATCTCACCGTTTCAGAGGCTCAAAAACTAACATTGATGAAAGTGAAAAAAAAAAAGCTGTACAAGCAAATCCTATTTTCCCCCTTTCTGTTTTCCATCTGTTCCTGTTAATACTTTAAACACGTGAAGACAATTTCATCCATCTGGATTTGGGTTCGATTGATTCAATTATTGACTATTTTCTTCTTGAACCGGAGAACAAGAATTTAAATGGAGATGGTAAACAAGTTGTGTCCCAGGCTCTAACAGGACAGTGTGTGTGTGTGTGTGTGTGTGTGTGTGTGTGTGTGTGTGTGTGTGTGTG
>OOFC01047642.1:49714-72885 GCA_900323345.1 Pseudochromis fuscus
GTGGACCACATGAAACTGTTCGAATAAATTCAGTAGTGGCTTATAGACAGGTGCGCTCAATAGTCCGGAAAATACGGTAATTATTTTACATTTCAGTTAAGACACCCTTCAATTCATGAACTGAGTATTTAATTTACAATATTACTCAACAAATATGTGAGCAAAACGGATAAAAGCTGCAGTTTTTCCTCCTAAATTCCTTTAAAAGATCCCTCCTGGCAAGTTGTAGACTTAAAAGGATCATCTGTTTTACTAAATATGTGTCTAATGTGTATTTTTACACATTAAAAAAAACTCCATCTACTCCTCCCCCTTCAAAGAATATGTAAATATGAGTTTTTTGTATTGAAATAAAACCATATTTCCCACCATGCCGTGCAGCTGCCATGCGTTTACATCTTCCATCTGTGCAGCCGTTACCTTCTTACACCCGACACTTGTGCGTGAAAGTGAGCAAAAACAAAAAGGGAGAGATGTGAATGATGGCAGCTCTAATTAGCTGCCAGGCACCAAAGGGCAGATCTGATAAATGCTAAACAGGACTGGGCGGCGGCGTCCTTCACGTTCAACAGCTCACACTCCGAGAGATTAATCAAGAGGTTTCTCCACCCCTGCGAAGAGAGGGGAGGAATTTTACCAGAGTCACGCTCAGTGTCAAAACTGCTCAGACGAAACCTCCCTGCACCTCTGAAGTCATCAGCAGGAATCCATACATTACTGTACAGCCAGTCTGGAGCATGACTCTCTCTGTCAGAGGGTCATTTACATAGTGGCAGGACATCACAGGCTGAGAGGAGGGAGTCAAGAAAGGTAGAAATGGAGAGGATGGAGTGATGAGCCAAACAATGAGGGATCTCATCGAAGTGACTCATTTGTCCACCGCTCAGTTTTTGTTCCAACTAATCTCAGATCTAACCACATGTTGTCACTTTGCTGAATCTAAACCCAGCTGATTCGGACACATAAGCCGACACTTAAAGAGGCTTGGAACAGAAACAATGGTTCAGAGCTGTGGAAAAACTTACAGAGGAGACCCCAACAAAACCCCTGCTCAATGTATCGACAGCTTCACAGTCCCTCTGCTGCAGTCCTCAGATCATCCTGCAAAACCTGAGGTGTACTTCTTGAAACAATCAGTTTAAACAGCACCACTCAAAGATTACCTTAAAAAAAAAGGGGGGTTTAAACTCATGGAGTGTGTATAGAAATGGATGAAGCAACCGGGGCTTAAAAATGAGGCCAAGTGGAAAAAAGTCCACCCTGCTCCAAAAAACCGACTTCAATTCAAATATCATCATTTTTAATAATCAGTCAAAACATTTTCCCCACAAGTCATTCTCATGTCATTAGTCATTAAGTAGATATTAGGCTCCAAAAAGAGGATTATCTAGGGGCGGGGTTAGTTTGAGGGACAGGTCTGGGCTCCAATCAGAGCAGCCCTACATCAGGACGGTTGTGGCTCAGGTGGCAGAGCGGGTTGCCTATGACTTGTAAGGTTGTGGGTTCGAGCCCCAGATCTTCAGGTTCGCTTGGGCAAGACACTGAACCCTAAGTTGCTCCCAATGGTGGCTAGCGCCTTGCATGGCAGCTCTGTAGCCATTGGTGTGTGAATTGGTGAATGAGGTGCCCTGCAAAGCACTTCGGGACCTAGCTTAGGTCAAGAAAGCAGCACTATATAAATGTACTCCAGTTGCCGTTTTACATTGGGTAATAACATCACGTTCAAAGGTTAGATTCTTCAAAACCAAATATGGTCACTTCTGGCTCCAAACTACCAACATGGCGACGTTCAACTACAAACTCCTGGCTTGAAAACCCGTAAGTCCACAAACCATGTTATATTTGACTTAAAAAAAAAAAAAAGAATCACTTACACCAGTGCAAATTTATACGTTACTGTGTGTAAATGCAAGAGATTGGACCAGATTCACATTCATGTTTTTACTGTTTATACTATAATTTGGTGCCTTTTTATTGCAATACAGAAAAAAGATAGAGAGAATACAATAGTACTTCTGGATATTTGTTGATTGAATGTTAATAAGATGCACCTCTGAAATATTTCAGATAACTTTTCTCTACCTTTTCAGACATCACTTTCTCATTCACAGATCCTGGTTCAACCATTTTGCATCTAATGTATGTAATGAACTAAATCTGAGCTCTTTTGAAGGGTAAAACAATGCAACACAAACACATTTAGATCAACATGACAGAAACAACTGATAATGTAGGAAACAGCTGAATATTGTACAAATCATTTGCATTAATGTGCATTTGTCCAAAAGAATAAGAAATTGCTTAAAACATGTCCACAAGTGATTATTCTGATTAGAGAAAACACCTGAAAACTGTAAAATACCACATGAGCAAAATCAAACTGTGCAACGTGACATTCAAGCTGAAGTTTTTCCTTCAACAAAGGAAAAGAAATACAAAATAAAAGAAACCAGCAGTTGTTTCCTACCGTCTAGAGTCCCAGTGGAGTGCTGGCTGCCGGCTCTGGAGACATTTCTAACACCTGGTGGAACATGGGGCGTTCATGAGCGCGTGTTCATGTGAGCATCAACCAAAAACTAAAATAAAAGCCTCACTGTTCATTATATAACAGACACTCTGTAGTTCTATTTTCTAATGTAACACAGCTGACCGCGTGCATAAAACATGCAGAACAATGCCACTGTGTTTAGCTGAAATAAAGAGGCTGTTTCTCTGCTACATTCGACGAGGAACTGGAGCGTCGGAGTCGGAAAAGCAGGTGGCGTTGAGCCCATCTGTCCTTGTTTTACCTGATACTGGAGATTTCTCATGTGTCTCCTCTCTCCTGTACATCATTTCCTGTCTTCCACACTTCCCTCTCAGTGGGTGTGGGGAAACAACAAATCACATTACAAAGTTCCCCACTCGAGGCTTTAACTTCTACAGCACAACTAATACAATCTGGATACGATTTTATCCCACTTCCTGCTTCTGGTAGTCGCTGTACTGTGTGTAATAACACTCAGCTCCACAGTAAGATGGAGATCTTTATAGATTTTTACAGCTTTTACAACTTTATTGCTCTAATAAATGTAATTAACTTACATATTAAACAGCCACTTTTACGGTAGCTGTGGTTTTCAGTGGCGGCTTTAACAGGCCGCACTGGTGGATTTATGTGTTTATTAGTTTCTAAACCAGATTCCAGATTTGAACAGTTCTGTATCAGGCCACAGCGGTGCACTGCAATTATTATTTCTTGATGCAGATTTTCTGATGCAGTCACGCTATAAATCGCGGTTATCTATCTTTAGGGATCAGTGAGATAATTTCCAAAAACAAATGACATCCAGCCTCTTAAGGTTTTCCCCAAAATCAGCTTCCAAGTGGCAAAACATATTTTCTTCACTGGATGACACATCTGTATGTTTTTCACATCTGTTGTTCTCAATTTGAGCCACAGTAGTCTACATATAGAGTGAAATGGATGTAACTTTTTCACTTTTCTTGATGAAGCCTACTTGTTCTCACACGGAAAAGGAGGCATTGACCTCTACCTATCATCAGGTCTTATTCACAAGTGGGTAAGAAGGGATCATGAGATCGACTCTACTGTTCTGTAGTGGTACTGTTTACCTGTCAAGCTACATCCCTACCCTCACCTGTGGTCATGAACTTTGGGTAACGACCAGAAGGATAAAGTTCTGGATACAAGTGGCTGAAATGAGTTTCCTTCACTCTGCCTGACAGGGTGAGGAGTTCATCCATTCAGGAGAAGCTCGGAGTAGAGCAGCTGCTCCTCTGCTTCGAGGGGATCCGGTCGAGGTGAGCATCTGAACTGGATGCCCTCTGGTCACCTCGCTTTGGAGGTTTACCAGACATGGCCAATTGGGTGGAGACCCAGAGGTCAGCCCTGGACTTGCTGGAGGGATTATATCTCCCAGTTGGCTTGGGAGTGACTGGGGATCCCCCAGGATGAGCTGGAAGACTTTGCAGGGGTCAGGGATGTCTGTGCGTCATCTTATTGCCACCGCCACCCTGATGGACTCACTGGTATAGGAGATGGATGTCTTGTATTTCATTTTGTTATGATTTTCCTAAGTTTGACAAGGCGTATTTGCTGTTCTCTAAAATTGAAAATTAAATTCCCTGAAAATAAATGATAGACTCGTTGCAGGCTGAGATTCATTTACCCTTTGGCAGACCCTCTTTATGTAATCCAGTAAGTGGACAACTCAGCCAAGGGCTTTGCTTACTTATAAGTAGATTATGCTCAATTAGAAAAGTTGTAACTGTATATTTAAACTCATGTGAGAAAGGCATGGAGATTATGAAGAGTTATTGTCCAATGCAGACTACAGCAAAGTGGGGCTGAATTAAATCTCAGCGGCAGGAGGCAACATTAATCGAAACATCTAACGTAGCAGCTTTTTGTCATAATGAGTTTCTGTGAAGCTAGATGACATTCAAGGGAATAAGCGAACACGCCTCTAAGTAGCGGGGATTTTGGAAAACAGTGTTATTTGGATGTTTGGCTCGGAGTCTGGATGAGGCTGATCGCTCTGGGATTGTACACAATGAAACAACTGGCCCAGGAGAGAGGGGAGTTTGGAACGAGTGGTTGGACTCAGGCGAGCGACAGCTGCTGCAGGGAGGGGGGAGTCCTGGAAGCAGATCCCGGAGTAATGGAGTTGCTGGAGAGTTGAGAGGGTTTGTAAAAACTGATGGGTCTAGGAGGGCTATTTGCCACCGAGCTGGGGCTGCACTGGTGGCAGTGCCAGCACAGAGGAAGTGGCCAAAGAGATTGGATATTTGGAAGGCTGGTAGTGTTGGATGCCTTTCAGGTGGCAGAGTATTGGATATCTGTCCTCTAAGACTCTAAAGTGACGAGCCGGTCTTTGGATCAGGACTGAGACAAGAGTCTGGAAGTGCTGAGAGGAGGTTTAAGAAGAAGGCAGAGATACAAGCTGAAAGATGAACACTGTGAGAAATTTTGGGGCCAAGGTGTGAGATACACAAGCTGGGACAATGACAGTGAAGTCCAGATTGTTACCAGGAGAAGCCTGGATCATCGAGCTGGCATATGTTGTACAGGATTAATGTAATACACCTATTTACTTACCCACTGGTTTATGGACTGGTGTTTTGAAGCCTTGAGTTTGGTATTTGGCTGTTGAATATGTGTTTTTTTCAGAGCCAGGACTGATCATATTTGGATATGAAGGTAAGAACTGGGTAGCTTTGCTAGCCACGCCCCCAAATATATCTTTGTTTGGGGCATAATATCGACCTAAATATGAAATTATATGTCAGGACACCGATACGAAAATGTAACTTTAGCTAGAGACATCAGCATGACTTGTGGAAAACAAGTATTCATTCAGTATTTCATGGGTGACATTGACGATTTTTTATTTTTTTTTTTTGATCCAGCCTCTAGTGGCCATAGGTGGTATTGCACGTCCACATTACCTTCACTTTTCAGATCTGGGGACTACATCTATCCTCTATATCAGTGGTCCCCAACCACCGGGCCGGGGACCGGTACCAGTCCGTGGGGCAGTTGTTACCTGGCCGCACAGAAACAATAAATAAAAATATAACTTCCGTTGCATTGATTATTAGAGCCTGAAAGATATTTTATTTTGAAAGGAACGGCTGGATTCTCTTCAACTTAACTTTTGCCATTGCCTCTTGACACGTCATTAAGCTTGTCTCGGTCACGTGATAAAACGTGTCACCTATCACGTATAATGTCTGATATGTTAGCCAAAAAAATACGCCTGAAAACTAACAAAAATGAATAAAATACAAAGGTCTTTGGAGAGCTTCTTTGCAAAGGGGAAGAGGACAACTTAACATTTGTTTGTATACCGGTTGTGTTATTTTATTTTCGCTGTATGTATCTACCACACCTTGAAGACCGGTCCGTGAAAATAATGCCGACATTAAACTGGTCCTTGGTGCAAAAAAGGTTGGGGACTGCTGCTCTTTATAATCCATTGTATTTACTGTGTGTGACCTTTTCCCTTTGCCAGGAATGATCTTAGCGAGAGTTAAAAAATTATCTGAGAGGATGGTGTGAGCTGAATGAAGAGGACAGGAAGTTAGCTGGTGATGTGGAGTTGAGGTCAACTTACATTGCAAAAGAAAGAAACAGGGCAGGGTTCACAAGGAGTGGAGTCATACTTTGGGATTCAGATGGAAGAAGACACAAACACATGGTCCAAGCTGTACCGTAATAAAAGAAGTTACCAAACTGGAGCCAAAAATGATGGTGATGTGGCTGGAAAAAAGAGAAATCGTAGAGCTCTGCCTGTATGAAACATCCTGGTAATTATCTTCAAGTCTTTTAGCCAATGTGCAGAGGAGAAGATGGTATCCTGGTGGTTTAAAGGACCAGGATGCATATAAAGATGAGAGATGCGACAGATTTAAACATGGGACATAGATACTTGTTTGCACATTAATACTTGATCCAGACCTGTCATTGAAATAGATGGTAATGTGCAGATTGTTGCGCATCGTCTTCTCCAACAGCAGCAGACGTCATTAGTCATTAAGCATGACAGTCACGCACGGCTGTGGCTATTTAGAGCGCCTGAAGGAGCAATTTATCACATGTACATGCAGATCATCATCCTTGGTGATATCTCTCGTTATTCAACATGAAAAACATGATCATCCATTTATAGCAGTCACTGCAACAGAATTTCAAAGTGCCTCTACAGCTCAGAATAAAAGGTCATTGATATATGTGTAACAGCTTGAATGCAAATCCAAAAAAAACTATTTATTTAAAATGAAATAAAATTAACTCTACAGATGGACCTTTAACTGACATTTTAAAGAAATGAACGGCTATAGACTGAGCTAGATTCTCAGTACATCTATACTGAGCTGGAAGGTCTGTCATGAAGGATAAATCGGTGCAGCACAGATTAATTTGCATCCCTTTTGTGTCACAGCTCATTAAGCAGAACTCAAATGCTCGACTCAGGGACAGATAAAAAAGTTCAATCCGTTCACCTTTGATAAAGGTGAACACACACAAAGGGGAACGAGGAGGCAACCGTCAAGCGTCACAAGCAAACAGGAGAGTTAAAATAAGAACTAAAGGTATGACAGATACCACACACTTTCAATCTGGAAGGAACTGAATGGAAAGACAAGTATAAAATTTCATTATTTTCTAAAAATCACAAAGCTCATTCTTCTGCTGTTTCCTCCTGCCTGTTAACATTACAAATATCCTTTTATCCAACACGACAAATCTTTCTCTACACTGCAATTCAAACATTTGCTTGTCATTTACACGGTTCTAGACTTTCTTGCGAAGAGATTGATGAGACTGATATCCACCCGAGGTAACTCAAAGAATGATTTCCTTTCTACAGACAATATTTCATGTGGTATTCTTCTGGAAGCTCAGATGACATCTTCAGTGTTGACTCAACTCAATACCTCTGCGTCCAGAAGTTTTCCCTGCTGCCCTCGTCCAAAGACGAAGACCCCCCCCAGAGGACAAAGCCAAATGTTTCCCATGAAGCTCTTCTGAAAGGCCCACAGGTCGTTCATCCACACCCCTAGACACAGGAGACCCATCTTCCTCCCATGGGGCTCATAAAAGTGTCTCTTTTCATCTGAAGTTCTGGACCTCGTTGCCGACATCCTCTTCCTTCGAAAAGGCATTAGGAGGTTCAGCCAATGATAGAACAGTTTGTGGATCTGAAGGTGCATAGTCAGGTTTGTAACTCAAACCCTTAACATACACAGCCCCATTCAAACTTAAAGTTCTTAATGTCTTTTTAATCCTTTTAGATCACATGGATGTATCCCAAATGATGCTAACCCAAACCCTTGTTTTTATTTTATATCAAAGTACACTAACATTTAATAAGGATTTAGTAACGTCGTACATAGGTTATCTAGTAATGTTAGCTAGCTAGTTGGCGTTTAATTGGCACAATCAAATTGCTTCAAACATTTTCTTGCCTAAAACATGTCACAATACGAAAGGTAGAAAGTCTCGAAATGGACTTGGATATTGATTTAACATAATCTGATGTTAGCCTAAACCCTTGTTTATATTTTTATATCAAAGTACAATCACATTTAACAGTGATTTAGTAACATAGTACATAAGTTATCTAGTAATGTTAGCTAGCTTGTTAGCTTTGGCGTTTCATTGTGTTTCAATGGTCCAATCAAATTGCTCCAAACATTTTGTCCCCTGAAAAAATGTCACAATACGAAAAGTAGAAAGTCTTGAAATGGTTTTTGACAGTGTGTATATTGATTAAACATAATCTGCTTGGTGTTGATATGTATGCAAGTGTAACGTGGGTTTATCTCCAAATCTATGAGCTCTCCCTAATTGTGTGTTTTCTCTTCACCGTGCAGACACATGGCCACTCGAGCAGCAGATGCTATCAGTTAAATGCATCATTTTAATGGCGAACATGCCGGTGAGACAAAGACACGCTTGAGGATCGAGCATCGTAAGTAAGAAAAAGTACATGATGCTACTCACAAAAGACACTTCCACCCATTCGAGCACCATTCTAGTTCGACGACATAATCTCGGAGGCAAATCCATTTTGGCCTGTCAGCCACAGCTCATTAAGTTGCCATACTAGATCTCATCTCGTTACTGCGCCTTCTGCTGCATTTTATTGAATTTCATAGCTCATTTCCCTGAACTGTCACTATGTCCATCTTATTTTTTTGCACAAAGGAAAACACTATCAGACATGCGAATTACAACTTCTTTGGATTGCAGTGGTAGAAACACAACAAAAGCCCTTGGAAGTATAAAAGATTGAAAGAAAGAATAATGGCTTAATCTTAACAAACGCTAATATTTCTGCAAAAACAAGTCAAAATCTGCAGGGTTAGCTGAAGGGAAAAGTTGATTTTACATAATTCCTTGTTGGTTTAACCTCTTAAACTGATAGAAATAATAACAGATAAGATCTACAGTGATTACTTTGAGCGGTAAACACCCTCAGTCGCTGATACTGATGAGATACAACAAGCCAATTGGACGAAATCTTCTGAAGACAAGGCCTGTTGTAACAAGCGCACTACACCCCAGAACCACTTATCATAATTTACACAGATTTCTCGTTTCGGATGGAGACGGGGATAACAATCTGCTTCAGGGAGTGTTGATATTTGTTATCTTTTTTCATCTGAATTCCTGTGATTTGACTGTCACTGTGGATCATTGCTGAGACTTCAGGTCCACACGCAGCCCCTCCACAGGAATTTCAATCAGGCGGAGAGGGGGATTTTTTTCTTCTTGATCGCCTCGGAGCAACAAGGTCACTCAATAGTTGCCACTGGGTTCAGAGTGGTTGATGGTAATATATATCCTGGGGGCGGTCCCCGGCTTTAAGAAGATCGTGTCGGTGTCAGTCCTGGCCGGTCATGATTGTCCGATTGAGCCTTCATTAATGGTCAGGGGTCAGCTGTCTATCTCTCACCCGGTGTCAGTCACAGGTTGACCTCTTTGACCGAGCGGTGAAATGGAGAAGATGCAGATTTTTTTGCTGTCGCTGCAAAACCTTCCAGGAGTTAAACATGCAGTAACTGTTAATGGTGTAGATGGTTTTAATTACATGCACAAAAACCAAACAAACAGTTATTTCTAATCCTACACCCTCAGGGTTTTATTTTTATTAGGTTACATTTCCCCCTGTGTTGATATGTCGTTTATCTGTCCATCTGTTAGCAACATTATGGAAATACTTGCACACTAATTTTTATTTAGAGTCCAAGGAACAAACGATTAAAAGTTTTGGCAAGATCATAAGGTCAGAAAAACAAAACAAAACAGTTGTGAACATATCAACATAATGAGTAAATGTTTTGATAAGATAGTGTTGCTATTTCACCAGCAGAGGGCAACAGTGTTCAGCGTATGGCATCATTACAACTGGACAATGACTTAGCAGAAGATTGTGCTTTCTGAGTGCTTTCTAGCTTTGAAATTTTAGTCTTTAGGCCCCGTCAGACTCAAGTGACATTGCTTTAGGCAATATCAGATAATTTATCGGAACTACAATAATGCTAATACTACTACTACTAATGACTTAATTTGTATTGTGCAGTTTATGCAGAAATGCTACTCAAAATACAAAATAATTACTATTAGGACAAAGCTTGAAGAGAAAGAAAAGCTACATAAATCCGACGCTAAAAAACCTAAAAATCAGATGCTCTGACTTCCTGTTGAGATGAGGATCTATGATCAAGAGTGTGACATTATTATACATCTTGTTTCTACTCTGGGAAACATCTAAAAGATCAGAGTCAGAAGACTTAAGTGATCCAGGAGGAACACAGTAAATGGGATAAATATCAAGGAACTAGTCCATTTAGCGATTGCTAACCTGAATCTAAAATAAATCGTTCTCTTAGTTTTAGTGAGAAGACCTGCGGCTGCGTTTTGCATCAACTGGTCAAAGAAAACAGAGCGTTAAAATAGTCAAGCCTGCTGGGAATAAATATCTCTGAATACAGTGGCGCTTGTAACGTAGCAGAAAAACATGTGGCTTCAACTATAAATCTTTTTTCAGTAGTCGGACATACTGGTTAAATGCAGACGGGGTTCAGCCTCACAGAGTCTTCATCACAGTAAAAGCTGATGGTGGTGTGGTGGTAAAAGCTGGTGAGAAATAGCTGTTGGGTCAAAATCAGTCAGCGCTATAACCAATTTATTCAGCTACAGTAAATAAAGGTCTTTAATATACAGTAACCTCACTCCTTGGTCTGCCTGATGAATGTTTTCTCTTGTTTGACCAGCCCTAGGAGAGTATATAGAAGTCTGTTATCTAAAAAGTAATGTGTACAAATGCTAAAAGCAAAAAGGAGCTAAAGCATCATCCATCTCGGAAAACGTAAACAACCAAAGTTCCCTTAAAGGCCCCTTTTCACGATCATTTTAAACACCAGCAGACAGCTAAATGGGACACTTTGCAACAATGGTGGCACTGTTTGAAGCGTGAAGATGGATGGAGCCTTTGTGCGTCAAAAAGTAGTATTTTAAGCTATCGCTCAAGATATCTGATCAAGATTATTTGGGATTTTTCTAAGTTCAAAGGTGAGTACTGTCTGCCTGAGTGAGGATAAAACTCACAGGATATACAACCTCATTAGACGGAGAGCCAGGGTTTTCTCCAGAAAGGCTCAACTGCCATCAATTTATATACATCAGGAGATTGGGTGGATTCACAGAAGCTTCAGCCCCCACACGCTACCTGCATTATGAACAGATGTGCCAGGAGCCGGAGCCCCTGATCTGGCGACGCATGACGAATGGCTGAATTTCACCAAAGGCCAAGGGTCAAGCCGTATCCCTTACCCGACCCTGGCATTAGACGCAGATGCATGATGTCAGCTCCCATGTGTCGGGACGGGAAGGTGACTGCAAACCCTTTGACACGCCAAAGACTTCCCAGCGGGGCCGCAATCCCCGGCGAAGCGCTCACCGTGAACCGTGAACCTTCAGTTCCCAGATACCCACCTCAAATTATCCAGCTCTCGAGAGGGATCTGCAGACTTTCCTCCATTCACCTTCACTGGTCATTTCCCCCCTACTCAACCAACCAGCCCCCAGACACCCAACAAAATCCATTCACCTGTGGAAGGAAAACACATAGTACAAGAAGAGGTTCAAGTTATGTTTCAGCTTGTAGGTCAGGGTTTCAGTGTGTCCTGGCCTTGTAACTCCTGGTGCACAGCAGCGCCGTCTTTTTATTATTTATTGAACACTACACAGGCACACCACTTAGAGGATACACTTCTCTGCACTCTTGCCCTTCAACATTTGCCCTCTTTGTCAAAGTACAACTAAAAAACTAGTCCAGCAGCTACTCATTTTGTGTGTTGCAGCTTTAAGGATGATTCACAGATGCTGAATTTAACAATGTGTTGTCCATATTAATACCAGACAAAAGCTGATTTCATGCAGCTGTTGTTACACAATGAGGCACATCTTTAAACACAATGTGTTCCCAGGAGGACTGTCTTTCCAAACAAATTGTGGCTTTAAATTATAGTTTTGTTTTTACATTGTCTCAGCTGTAGATACCAGCAAATATCATTATTGGATCCCAACAATAACACGTTTGGATAATGCCTCTAACATGTCATTATTTATCTACACGTTTCAACTTTTTATGGAGATGTCATATCTTTTTCTTCTGGCTTCATCTAGTCTAATTTAAAATATAAACTCAATGTAAATATCCATCTATTGTCCACACACACCCACATAATTTATACATTTATATGAACCAAAGTCCCATTAATCAGATTAGAGTGTCTGCTTGAGAGGAACCTGCAGGGTACATTTGGCCCTGTGTCACCCATCACTTATAAATTTGAGGGCTTGTGTAAACTTCCCACTGTTTTATATGCTCGCCGAGGTCAGGGGTGAACGGACGAGTATGACTAATCTCAAAATAAATCAGCGACTGAAAGCATTCTGTCATCAGCGTACAGGAATTCAATTAGCTTTAATTCATCGTAAAAGGCCTCGATTGGCCCAGTTGTTACTCATCGTGATGGATGATGTTTTTAGCAGTGAGTTAGCGTTTACTCTCTGCAGACGCTGCATTAGCTGAATGTGGTGAAACGTAACACCCAGGTGGAGTTCTGTCACAACTTCCTGTGGAATATATTCGATTTTTATCATCTGGTTTTAAGTGTGCAAACTGTAGAAAAAGGCAACGGTTTCCAATCATGTTTAGCATTTAAATTTTATGGGGTGATAAATATGTCACGTGTTGTGTTTTCAGCTTGTTCTCAGTAGGAAAACTGGTGATGTGGCTGCCACCAAAGGTTCGCCTTTTTGGTTCAGACTAAAAAACTCTTTGATGGATGATTAAGGAAGCTTGTAAGAATTAATCCTGATGACTTTGGTGACCTCTTGACCTTTCCTCCAGCACCACCATGTCATCGATATTGGTAGTTTGGAGTGAAATGTCTCAACGACTATTGCCATGACATTTAACTAGAACATTAGAGTTCCCCTTAAGAGGAATTGAAAAAACACTTTTAGCTGAAACTACTGTCATTGTTAGATTGAAACTGAATTTAAATACCTGAGCTGTACTTTGTATTTAGTGCTAATTATTAATTTTGAGCCTGATGCTGTTAACACAACATTAGCATTAAATTTGTCCTGTTTGTGTTTTTGCTAACACTTTGCATTTTCAGCTTTCTCTTCTACTTGGATGAATGCAGCTTTAACTTGTTTCTCTCGTTTGCCTTTTTTTCTTTTCTAATGAATCTGGACTTTAATAAAGTTACATAAATTACAGGATGTACCGCTTTCACAATTTAGTCAGGCAGGTGGCTGACACGCTTTCTTAACATGGCTCATTGCTTCAGTACCTGTTATTTGTCTGTCCCTTCATTTCAATCTCAGTGCCCCTAAGGCCAATTAAACTCTGAGTGACACACTGACTGAGGCCCAGACAGTTTAATCAATATGCCCAGGATTAGCAGGAGGACAGTGTCATCTGAACTACCTTTAATTAGCATGACTGCTTTGCTTGCTGGAGCAAGGCAGTGCATTTAAATAACCACTTCAGGCACAGAAGGAGAGCAGGGATGTTGCCAAGTGAATTTTTCCTTTCAGTCATATCCTATTAGTTTCTAAGAGAAATGAATCACAGTTCTCCTAAATGTTTAATGCTTTCTGGTCGTACCATCCAAGAAAACAGATCCAACAATAAAATCTGCAGTTCCTCGTTTTAAGTTGCAACAAATTTTCTCATTGCAGCTCAGGAATTTCTCTGTTTCTTCTGCCAGAGAAGGTAATGCAAGCATTTGGGTACAACCGATTAAGTTTTCCACTTTTGTTATCGTTTCTGATTTGAATCACTCCCAGTGCTGAGTGTAATTCCTCCTAAGCTCGAAACTGGAAGTGCTCGGGGAGAAGATTAAAGTGTCGAGCGGGGTATACTGTAACTATGACTTCACTTCATATACGTGGGGCTGCTTCTGTGTTCAAGGTCAGTTCTGCTTCGTCGAAAGGAAGAAACCCTTAAGGCAAACAATCCAGGCCATCCTGAGGATTATAAACACATGTGAACAAGAGGCAAAACTGAAGGTAACATTTGAAACTTGGATGCTAATCAACAATTTGGAACAAACAAACTTGTGCACGCCCCTCATCTGTCAGCTGTCAGTTTTTAATTTCAGGACGGACTGTTGCTCGCCAATAGACGACAAATCCCTAAAGTATATAGAAGTCCTCAATCTGACTGGTTCCTCCCCCTCTCTATATCACTTTGAGCTGTTTGCTGTTGTGTTTGCCTCACGACAATTCAATTACAATGAGCTCTGTGACCTGTCACTCCCCATTTTCTTGATTACTTCTGCAGGGTGACCCCCTATAGACTTTAGGTCCAGATCAATAATCAAACCCAGTACACGTCTAAAAGTAAAAGAAGTGTCCCGCCCATCCACTGTGGAGTTGCCCAGGCTTTAAAGAAATGAGTAGGAAGGTGGGAGGGCAGCAAGAAGCCAAGATGTTTAATTAGTTTGACCCTGAGAGTGCCATGGGACCATCTCCACCTCAAGTAGATGAATAGGCCTAATTGGCTGAGTGAAGAATCGGGAATCCTCCCAGGTAATTCCATTCAGGGCTCCGATTGATTAGTCCAGCATTAACCTGTGGACCCAGTTTCCCAAGGGGGGCGTGTGGCGGACATCTTCCTCTGAGCTCCAGATTGGGTTGGACATCCATCTGCCACATGAAAGTCCATCCCTACAGGAGGAGAGCAGTTACGTTAGTGTATTACCATGTTCAAGCTCTCGCAACAAAGACTGTAGTATTGATGCACACGAAAATAGCAAAACAGATTTGTAATTTGATTTCTAAAGTTATTTAATTCACAAAAATTAATTAAATTGTGTGAGAGCAAGTAGGTTGAGTGTATGGAGAGTAATCGCAGTTTCATTGACATTCTGCTTTGACCATGTGGAAATAAAAATAGGATGGGAGTTGGGGAAGCATGAAAAAAATGCAGTAAAAAGAAAACCTTTCGGAAGGAATTCACTTGGAAATGGCTGTGCTGGGATAAATACTGGACTGCACTTACCCTTAAGAGCTTGGCATTTACCTTTGAGGCATTTATACAAAGACATTTGTTCAGCTGCCTGCTGTCTAGTTTTAAGAAAACTTGTTTATAAGTGGGAAATACCAGACGAACATCTGTGATATCTGGAAACACATGCACTTACTGGCATATTTTACACAAACATGATCAAACTGGAGAGAACTCAGAGACGTCCACCACAAATCCAACTGTACTGATGCTGTAGGCTGAACACTGTTGCCCTCTTGTGGTGAAATAGGTACACGATTTGTTTAAAGCTAAATACAGATAGGAACTTTTGTAGACAGGATCCCATCCATGATCCACAACGGTTTATCCTTTATTATCTCCAAAAGAAAAGTGACTGAGATCTGTCCAGTGGATCTTCTGTAATGTTGCTAACAAACAAAAACAAACACAGACAAAACCAGAACCTCCAAGGCAGAGGCAATGAGAATAGAGCTATAATGCTGAGGTTATGTTTTGATAATGCTGTTTTAAAAATGTTATTGGTAATGGTATGTGTAAATATTGTGAGTCTTATTTTTCCATGAAAGAAAACCAGCATTGTTTGGTCATAATTTCACTCATATTTACTCTTTTATCAGACCGTTGCCCACAAGCATAACTGTAGGAGACAGTAAAGTCTCCAGAAGCCTCAAACTTCAAACCAGCATTGGCCAAGCACACAAATACCAACCAAACAGAGCCAAGATATGGACTCAGATATGTATATGAGCTGTGGCGGTCTGAAGCTGTGGACAGAGAGACAGGAAACTCTGGCTTGCATTAAGTGCGAATTTGAGCCTGACACCGGCAGTGGTGACATGGAGGGAAGGGCAAATATGATAATGTTTGTTTGTTTTTATACAATTTTAGGGCAAGATTTTTGGGAAGATGAAAAAGTGAAGTTGTTTATACTATATCCAGAAACAACAGAGGAATTATAACAACAAAATTACAACTGAGTTAACAAAGGAAAAAGGGACGATGCAGCATGTAGGACCTTTTGATACACAACATGGGTCAAAAGACTTGACTGAGTATTTCCTATGTCTTTGTAATAAATGTGCTTCCATCAGTAATCAAGGTCTTCCTCAATTAACATGTTTATAATGCTTGTTATGATGATTTTTTTATGAAGTAGCAAATTAAAATGTATTAATGTGTAAAATAAAATATGTCGCCTACACTGCACCTAATCTACTACCATGCCAGTGTTTTGTCTTCAGTGTAATTGATGGGATTTATTTAGGTTTACTTTTGTGTATAGGTCGTCCCATAAAGTATTTGAAGGAATAGTAAAGCGAAACTACATATATGCCAGAGCCCATAAGAAAAAAAAAAAAAACAGACATATTCGACCATTTGTGAAGAAGTGTCAGAGCATTTCACTCAATCAGAAAAATTCCCCCATTTATCTAATTGGTCGAAATGCTCTGACATCATGAGAGATGGATATTGTAATTGTATGAGCTTTTTATTTTTAAACATTCCCATGACTCAATAATTTATGTTGTAATCCATCTTCCAACCTGTATTTTTTTTAGCACAGGTTTTCTATTCCTTTAATGGTAATGCTATTGAATTTCTAAGTTGATAAGATAATTAATAATATTCTTATTTTTGTGCAGCGAGGGAACAGTTGTGCATTTTTCCTGTACTGTTGTTTAGATCGTCTGGCCATTAAACACTAACCAGTTGAATCTATTAACAGTAGCCAGCTAATAGAAGAAGCTATTAAACATTTAATATTATTTAGTTGCATAATCTCCACATAGCAACATTATTGACATGTTTGCATTGATTGGTCGATTCCTGCATACTTGTAGCATAGCTTTTAGCATACTAAGGCAGCCTTGCAAAGTATTACAGGATACTGAAAACAAAAATGTAAATCAAGAGCATTGTTCATGAGGGCAATATTGAAAACAAACCATCAGACTTATGGTAATTAGTTCAGTCAGCTAACATAAGCAGATTTGGTTGTGTTGTTTATTGTTGATTATATGAAGAGGATTTAAAGCCATTAGACACAGATGTGAAGCATGTGTCTGTATTTCATGCGTTCTGGACTCACAATCTTGTGACTTTTTGGGCACCGCGACCAGACGAGGATTTCCTGGGTAAAGGGTTGGATGACAGACACTGCTGCAGGAATGCGATCGCACATATGCCTGTATTGTGCAAAGGAATTGCCCACGAGCAAAGCATTCCTGTGCTAATGAAACATCCATCAGAGAGTTGTCTGGGAGGAAAGATGCCACCTGTCCAAAAAATTCTGTAGATATGACTTTAAAAACAAAACAGGGGGGTTGAATGAAGTGGAATTACAAAAGAAAAAGGAAATGAATGTAGTGTCTCACATGGCATGCTGAGTATCTCCGCAGAGCTTCACTTTCCAAACCGAAAGCATCTGCTGAGCCACTTTGTGTCTCCCCACATCTGTTTCCTTAAATTGGACTGCTGTAAAAATGCAACTGGAGGCCAATCAATCTTTGTTGTCTTTGTTTTCTATCATTTGTTCCTCATAAACATGTTTCCTTTTCTGTAGTGAGAGAAAAACAACGGCTGTTCAAAAAAAGGTTGGGATTGAAGCAGTGGCTGTATCTTAAAAACTGCGAGGTCAGGATGAGGACGAGGACATTTAGCCAGCGCGGTTTATTATACCTCGTGTGTATACAGACGATATACAAATCAGGTCGTGTGGAGAAATGAGAGTGTAAGCAGAGTGTGAGTTAACGGTTGGTATACGACTCCCAGGGGCCCTGTACACTTCTTCACAGTCAGTTTGACACCAAACACATAATAGGGGAGGCAGGCGGCCTCTGGTGAGTTGGCTTGAGTCCTCACACACACAAACACACATACTTGTCCTTCTATCTTTGTGGGGACACCGATTATTTACACAGTATTCGTAGCCTGTTACTATAACCCGAACCATTATGACCAAATGCCCCAACCCTTAGCTTAACTCTAACCTAAATCTAATTCTAACGCTAACACTAAAACCAAGTCTTAAGCTTTAAACCAGGGGTCTCCAACAGGTAGCTCTCGAGCCCTCAATAAGTAGCTCGCCAAGCAAAACCAAAATGTAAATAAAAATAATAAAACAAGAGTGAACCTCTCAGGATACACACCAGATTACAGGGCCTTCATCGACAGCATGCAGTGTCAAGCATCTCATTAAAGGTAAGCATATAATAATGTGCTAAATACCTGGCAAAAAATACAAATAATTTGGATTATTGTTTGAAAGTAGCTCTCATCCTAAAAAAGGTTGGAGATCCCTGCTTTAAACAGTCCAGCCAAAATGTCCTCACTTCCCAAAACTGTCCTCATTCTGTTGGTGAAAAGTGTGTTCTGGTCCTCACTTTGTAGCAAGTACAAGAACACACACACACACATACACACACACAGACAAACGTTGTATTTAACTGTTTGTTCTTGGGGGAAACAAACTCTGCTCTTCCCCTTTGTGACGCTGCCCTTCCTGAGCGTGTTTATGCAAAAGCAGAACCTCCGTTAAAGGCAAACCAGGACGTCTGCAGTTAAAACAAAACTGGCAGACAACCGATCGTCTAAGTCACTTAATGATTAATTCTTCTCTAAACAGGAAAACTGTGCCAGAGAGACGAGTTGAACTAATTTACAGTGTTTTGAGTCGAGGCCGCCTGCTGTTGTCGTATCACTTTCCACGAGAGTTCAACAGAAGCTGGGCTGGGTATCAACAAACATTCGTTTTCTAAAATCTGATCGGAAAAGAAATGTTTTACTGTGTGTACATGATGCCTATTCAGTCATTAACACAGACTGTATATTGATATGAATGAAGTCCAAAAATGTGCAATTCTCCTGATGGCCACTAGATGCTAACTCCAAAAATCTCCAATTGGTTTTAATTAAAAAAAAAATTGTCATTTTTAATCTTGAAATACTCAGCCACTAAAAACATTCTGATGTCATTAACTAAAGCCAGCTCTGGTTATTAGTGATGTGGTGGTCCATCTGAAAATCATTTCATCATGTAGTAAATATTAGGTTTCAAAAAGAGGACTATTTAGGGCTGTACTCTCCAATGAGACCAGACCTGACCTCAACTCTTGTACATACTGGGTGTATCATTGGGTTCAAGGGTCAGACCCGCCTCCCCACTCCTCCCTTCATATCCAAATATGGTCACTACTGCTCCAGAAAACCAATTTGGCAACTTTACCAACAGATGCCAAACTCCTGGCGAGTCCACAAAGCAACGGGTGACGGCATGTTAGCTTCATCCATTCTACATCGTCTAAGCTCGTTACCCATACAGACCGGATCTAATTCAACAGAGTCCCGCTGTTGTCCCAAAATGAATTTAAAAAGCTTTGCTGCAGGATACGTTTTTGAAGCTATTAAAACAGGAATTTCATCTATGGAACCCACAGTTCTACAAATCAGTGCTATGAAACTTTTTATGGGAGTTTATATCAAAAGCATGCCTGCTAATGCAGCTAAACACAAGGAATCTGGAAAAAATGTGGTTATGTGCTGCACTACAATCTTTCAATTACGGGGTGACTGGGGTCGACAAAAGCTTTGAACCCCAGTGATTTGGGGTCGCACTCTCTTTCCCCCTTTGCCATAACATTTCATTAGCAGGGGCCATGGTTCGGAGCATTGACAATAGACCTTTCGCCATAATCAGCAGAGCCTCATTAGAGAGGATAACGTCCACTTTTAACACATCTGAAACACATTAGAATCAGAGTATGGCCTCGTATTGTTATTCCTTTCAGTTTAGACTGCCTGTGTTAATCCTATAAATGACAAGGCAAAGAGCTGTGTGTGGAGGACATGAGATGGAAAATGCCCTTTGTCGCGGCCAACATTTCCAGCGAGGGTGACGATTTAAAATGTGAATTTACTGCCGTCTTGGAGCTCTGCCAAGAGGTTTATACTGCAAGGAAGGAAAGAGGGGGCTTTTCACACTTGTGCTGGCATCCAGTGAATACCACTGTAGCCTGCTTTTCGGCAACAATACAGATTTTTCTGGACACTTTAGGGCAGAAGAACTTCTGTGAACTCAATGTTGACATTTTATAGGTTAGCAAAGAATTACCCACTTCCACTTGCATTTCTAAAGTAACATTGGCGATCCTTTGAAGTCACATTTTTGGTTGGTTCTGGCAGTAGTTTGATGTTGTTTGTGGGAGCTTTTTACCTCAGCCAGTGAGGTTTTGTTTTCGTCTGTTTGTTTGTGATGTTACGGAGAAATGACTACACAGATCTTTTTTTTGTGGGGCGGGGGCAGGGGCCGTTACCTAAGCAACAAATAGCATTTATGGAAAGATCAGAAGATGGAAAAAAATACCCAAATCTAACAGTTCTTTGAGGATTTGACAGTTTGAGGGACATCTCACAGCAACAGTGTCATGGGACCAGGCAAGGAACAAGGACCCAATCGCAAACACCAAGCCGAGAGCAGGTTTATCAAAAGTTGTTTTAATTTGGGCAGAAGTATCCAAAACGGCAGGCAAAGGCAAAATCCAATGGGCAGGCAGAGAATCCAAATAACCAGGCGAGACTATGACCATGATTACAAAATGAACAAGAACTGTGATACGTGAACTTAAGGCTGGACCGTGAGCGAAACCTACAAACGAACCGGCACAGGACAAAGAGACACATGAGGTTAAAAACATGAGGCAATGAGACACAATGGAAAAGAGGTGGGGAGGACAATCAGGGAGCAGGTGTGACGAGACAACTCAAGACAGGTGTGACAGGGCAGACAGGAAACAAGGCTTGAGCACAAACAGACAAGGAACAAGACTATCAAAATAAAACAGGAAACATGAACTACTTTAACAGGACATGAAACACAGAAAGCTAGACAAAGACCAAAACAACCATTGAAACCAGAAAACGAAACAAGAGTAAAGACAAAACTGAATACAAGAAAACATAACCATAATCAAAACCAACTAAAATACATACAATCATGACAAACAGCAGCAACGGGGAAGCGCAAAAAATACCCTCAATGGCCACTAGATGCTTGCTCCAAAAAAACTCTAACTCCAATTTATTTCAATTTAACTTTCAATCATAAAATTCTCAGTCAGTCCATATAGTTCCCATTCATTTTATGTCATTAACTAAAATCAGTGATGTGTGGTTCATCTGAAAATCATTTAATTATTAATTAGATATCAGGCTTCGGGGCGTGGTTCATTTGATTGACAGGTGTGGTATCCAATGAGATCACCCTTGAACTTAAGTCTCATACACATGTCTCTTCAAATCCAAATATGGTCACTTCTGACTCCAAACGTGACGTCACGTTAGCTTCATCCATGTTATAAATGGTCTAAACATTTGACCCACTGCTAACATTAAAATATTCATTAGTGCAGCTTAAAAACAATCCTCATGTTGACTGATTGTATAAGCGTGTGTGAGGAAAAGGAACAAACGAGCAGGTTGTACAAACAAAAGAAGATCTTAATATAACTCATAAAGATCGTGTTACATGATGGGGAGGATGGTTACAAAGAAAAGCAAACAAAGACAAACCCAAACGAAGGATCCCACATGGATAAAATACACTAGAGAACGGCTGGCGCTCAGACACAGGGAAACAAACAAACTAACAAAAGAAAAGAGGACGACACTGACAAACTAAATACTCACCAGGAACCAACGCACTAACAAGACACAGGTGAAACACATCAGGGTGGGGCACGAGAACAAAGATCGGGGGAGAAGTCACACGAATTAACACAAACAAATCACTGAGTGGATGAATTTAACAAGTTAATCTGCAGAGAATCAAACATCATCCACACACAGTCACTCATACGCTGTCATTTTTTACTTTATGAAGCTTCCCTGTGACTCTGCTCCACCTGTGGCTGAGCTGCGCTGTGCCAAATCACATCAGGGACCACAACATACCACAACTCCCATGTGAATCCAGCACGTCTTCAGTACCGATAAGAGTTTGGGAGCGTAACGCGGCGCTAAGCTCCATCCCATGGCCTGCCAAACCTCTCCTTATCAAAAACTGCTGCTGTGCCCGGGAAACATTTGGTGGGAAAGGTGAAAAGTATCCCAGCAGTGAAGAAGTTGTGAGAACTCTGCTGGGATCTGAAGGCGAAGATAAGGGATGGAAACAACAAGGAATCGCAGTTTTCATGCAAACAAGATTTTCTTTTTTTAATTTCTCCCAGCTGTTATGATGTTTTTGTGAAAAGCTGTGTTGATTCCTGGAAGCTGGAGGAGACTGCCTGGTCTCACTGAGGCTGGGTAATGGGCTCATCCATCCAGCCATCCATCCAGCCAGCCATCCATCCATCCATCCATCCAGCCAGCCATCCATCCATCCATCCATCCATCCATCCATCCATCCATCCATCCAGCCAGCCATCCATCCATCCATCCATCCATCCATCCATCCATCCAGCCAGCCAGCCAGCCAGCCAGCCAGCCAGCCAGCCATCCATCCATCCATCCATCCATCCATCCATCCATCCATCCAGCCATCCATCCATCCATCCATCCCATCCATCCATCCATCCATCCATCCATCCATCCATCCATCCATCCATCCATCCATCCATCCATCCATCCATCAACCATCCATCATCCATCCATCCATCCATCCATCCATCAACCATCCATCCATCATCCATCCATCCATCCATCAACCCACCATCCCACCATCCATCCATCCATCCACCCCTCACCCACCCACCATCCCTCATCCACCCATCCACCCACCATCCATCCATCCATCCATCAACCATCCATCATCCATCCATCCATCCATCCATCCATCCATCCATCCATCATCCATCCATCCATCAATCAACCATCCATCCATCCATCCATCCATCCATCCATCCATCAACCATCCATCCATCCATCCATCCCTCCATCACCCCTCCCTCACCCACCCCCCCCCCCCCCCACCCCCCCACCATCCACCCACCCATCAACCATCCAACCATCCACCCACCCCCCATCCATCCATCCATCCATCCACCCATCAACCATCCATCCATCCATCCATCCATCCATCAACCATCCATC
>OOFC01047644.1:4619-24914 GCA_900323345.1 Pseudochromis fuscus
ACATGAAACATCAACTACGTTCAGACTGCAGCTAAAGTGACCCAAATCTGATTTTTTTGCCCCTATGTGACCTGTATCTGATCTTTTCACACAGATCCGATCATTTCCTCCACCAAGGAGGTTATGTTTTTGCCGGGGTTTGTTTGTCTGTTGGTTTCCAAAATAACTCAAAAACTTACAGACGGATTTGGATGAAATTTTCAGGGATTGTCCAGATGGGGATAAGGAACAAATGATTAGATTTTGGAAGTGATCCGGATCACCGTCTGGATCCAGGAATTTTTTGAAGGATTCTCCTTCAAAGTCTCTCCTCGAAGGCGTCCATCTTGATATGCTGGCACAAGCGCAGTGCAGTTGCTTGTGTTGATTTTTACACATGCACAGTTGCTCGCGCCCTCCGCACCCAGGCGACGCGCTCATTTTTTCAGCTGCACGCGGACGCCTCTGCACCTGTCCGCGCTCGAGTGCTTGCTGACGTCTTCGATGACGAGATTTGCGTGATGCGGACCCTCATGCACCAACGCGCACATGCGGACGTGGAAAGTATCACTTAACAGTGCTTGGCGGAGGTCTGCGCTCTCAGAGTGCTTTTCTAGTTGGTATTGTTTCTGGGCAACTGTGGTAACTCAAAGTACCAAAATAATGCTGAAGACACGAAACTACAACCTAAAGGAAACACCATAGGGGTATTTAAGAAAGTGAGTTTTAGTAGAAACTCTGAGTTTGATCATCTGAGATGAAGGAACTCAGACTTTTTGGTTCCAGAAAGAGAGGTAATCTAAACTCTGCAACAGTTAGCGCAGTAACAGACTGTGTGACCATAACCTGCTCGCTGGCACATTTTCTTCAACAAGCCCAGAGTTTCTCCATGTCTCCCTCCTCCTGCTGAGCCTGAAACAATCCATAACGATCTATGGTTGTCATTACTGCGTTCATCTGATCAATGTTGAAACTGAATCAATTCACATAGTTGTTAGAAGATGATTTTGAGACCCTGATTAGATGTGTTTTCATTCCTTGGTACATTATATTACTTCACCATTATTCATTCAATTTCAATACATCTTTATTTGTAGAGCAAAGAATCTAATAAAATTATTTCAGGGCACTTTCATCTTCAGATCAAGCTTTTACAACATGATCACTATTCTAAGGAGAAAACCGATTGATCCGTCTGATTCCCATTGTTGCTCTATCAAGTATCTGAGCAACTTTCTCTAATATCTTGGATAGTTCACACTGCGGTCTTTCAAATCAGAGCAAATTCTTTGCATTGCTTTTCTTTTTTAGGGGGTTTTCCTCAAAACGTTGGAAATGCATTAATTGAAATCAATGTAATATATAATACAATTTTAAAATAATTATTTCTCCAGCACTCCACCACGTCTTCACCTGTAATATTCTAAGAAAGTGAAGTTAAATAACCAGAGTACTGCATTCAAACTTGTGCATTGATAAGGTCTGTAATTCTGTCTCTAACCTTAAAGCAACTTTAACATTTGATTGACATTAATTGATGATGGCTTACTTAACTCAGGGAGAACATACTCACAGTACGTTCACACCAGATGTAAAGTGGATTTTTGCCTCACTTTTACTTGTGCAAATATGGCCATTGTAGTGATTTCAGCACATGTGATTAACAGCCGAAAGCAGTACTCCTCCTGGAAACCTCTGTGAATGAGATTGCAAATATTGCTGCCTGTTTCCTGTTGTGGAAGTCCTAGAAATGGTAAAAAAAACCCTCTCCCTCTTGGTTTTATCCTGGTACAGTCAAAGTCATGTCATAAAGCTCTGGGAGACCACATATCTTAAAAAGAAAACAAGAAAAATCATTTGGAGGTGGGACCAGAACCAGCACGCCATAATCGCTGTCTCTGACTGCAACGCTGTGGGATCACTGATGTCACTCGAGGGTTTAGCAGCTATTTGAACCCATGGCGTAGACAGACTCACTACTCGTTCTGAATCCGTAGTCGCCTTCCTGCCTTTATTGGTGACACGGATCCACTTGTCCATCTGTAATGTTTCACATACACTTAATCTCACTCAATGAATGACCGCTAATGGTGCTTCAGGTTGACTTAATACAACAACAAACAAAACAAACAAAAGTGATGTGGAATTTGAGGGGTTCAACAAATCAACCAATCCGCCCTCTGCCAAACACTTGAATATTACCAACTGTGCTGTATAGTGATTGGTGGAAGGAGGAGACTGGGGTGGACTAACATCTGATAGGCTGGCTGCAAAAAGCATCAGATTTTCTGACAGGCAGCGCTTGTTCAGCATTGCAGACCACAGTGTTTCTGCACATTTAGCCTGCATTCAGGTACACACACACACACACACACACACACACACACAGACACAGGGATCAAGGGCACACTGTGCACATCATTACACTGACATACATTCATTTCCTGGAGATGTACTCCATTAACCATAACTACTACTTTCCCAAACCTAACTCTCACTGTCAAGTTTTCTTGGATTTTCAGCTCCTGCCAAAACTTGCAAGATGGCCTGATTCAACCTAAATGACACCTGGGGCAACTCTCTCTTTTTTTTCCTTTTTAGTAGTCAGACTTAGGTAGTGGGTTAGGTTGAAAACCTAAAACAAACAAAAAAAACATTACTATTTAACATTTTCAAACCAAATATTCTCCTTTTTTATCTATTTTAAAAATAAAACACTTGCAATAAACTTAAATTTACTTAAACTCAATTCAATTACTCAATCAAATATTCCTCACATGCATCAATCCTAGCAAAAACGGAAAATATTATTCCTGATTTAATCAACACAGACCAGACATTCTCCTCCTTGAACCATCACCTTATCGTGGTGGATGAGTTTGAGAGCCTTAATGACCACAGAAGCTATACTGTCCGGGGCTTTTTGTCCCTGGTAGGGTCTCCCAAGGCAGATTTGTCCTGGTCCAGGCAAAGAATGGTTCAGAAGACCCTTGATGAGGAATGACAATCAGAGTTTGTGTACCCGGCCCGAAGGGAAGCAGGGAGCCAGGCCTGGGGTTGAGGCCCATTTTTGGGGGGCAGCAGTGGCTCAGTGGGTTGGGACTTGGGTTTGGCGGTCCGATCCCTGGTTATGGAAACTGGCTTTAGGAACATGAGACTTGTTGTTATGTTGACCCGTTTGTCCTCAACTGACCTACTTTTGGGTATGGGCGGGGCTACACACGGTGCACAATTTGCAATAAATGGCTGCAGCTCATTCACAAAGTTGTTATCATGCAGGCCAAAAGCAGTGTCGGCTGAGTGTGGTGTTTTTCCTCCGTTTTACCGGCTATTCCAGCTCTTACTAAGACATGGCTGAGTCAACAGGAAGTATCCTCCCTGCCAGGGAAGGGGCTGGAGCGAGTGGAAGAGGTTGAGCAGTACGGGCTAGATATAATCAGCCTCACCTCAACACATAGCGTTGGCTCCGGAACCAAAGCCCGTGAGAGGAGTTGGACGCTTGCCTTTGCTGGAGTTGCCCCGGAGGTGAGAGGCTGAGGGCAGGGGCAGACTTCTTGATAGCCCCCAGTCTCTCGGCCTCTATGTTGGAGTTCACCCCAGTGGACAAAAGGGTCACTTCCCTCCACCTTCGGGTCGGGGAACAGGTTCTGACTGTTGATGGTGCTTATGCACCAAATAGCAGTTCAGATTACCTGCCATTTTTGGAGTCCTTGGGACGGGTGCTGGAAAGTACCCCAAAAGGGGACTCAATTATCCTACTGGGGGACTTCTACGCCCATGTGGGGAATGACCGCATGACCTGGAGGGGTGTGGTTGGGAGGAACGGCCTGCCCAATTTGAACAAGAGTGGTGTTCAGTTGTTGGACTTTTGTGCTAGTCACAGTTTGGCCATAACGAACACCATGTTCAAACATAAGGATGTCCACTGGTGCACTTGGTACCAGGATACCCTAGGTTGCTGGTCTATGATCGATTTTGTAGTCGCATCATTAGATATGATAGTGAGTTGGATCAGGTGGCAGGGGAAGATGTCACACAGACCTGGAAGGCCCAAACGAATAGTGAGGGTCTGGTGGGAATGCCTGGCAGAAGAACCTGTCAAGCATGGACATCGGGGGCAGTACCTTTGGAGTGGCAAAATGGGGTGGTAGTCCCTATCTTAAAGGAAGGGGACTAGAGGGTGTGTTCCAACTACAGGGGGATCACACTCCTCATCTCACCTCAATGTAATTTTCATCCTGGTCGTGGAACCATGGACCAGCTCTTTACCCTCGCTAGGGTGCTGGAGGGGGCACGAGAGTTTCCCTATCCAGTCCACATGTGCTTTGTGGACTTGGAGAAGGCCTACGACCGTGTCCCCAGGGGCATCCTGTAGGGGGTACTCCAGGAGTATGGGGTGAATAGCCCCTTGCTAGCGGCCATTCAGCCCCATACCGAAGGAGTACGAGTCTGGTTAGCGTGGCTGGCAGTAAGTCGGACCTGTTCCCGGTGAGGGTTGGACTCTGCCAGGGCTGCCCCGTTGCCAGTTCTGTTCAGAACTTTTATGGACAGAAATTCTAGGCACAATCGGTGGGTGGAGGGGTTGAGTTTAGTGGCAGATCTTTGTAGATGATGTGGTCCTCTTGGCTTTGTTGGGCAGCGACCTGCAGCGCTTGCTGGGGTGGTTCGTGGCCAAGTGTGAAGCAGCTGGAATGAAGATCAGCACCTCCAAATCTGAGGCCATGGTTCTCAGCCAGAAAAGGGTGGATTGCCCACTCCGGGTCGTGGAGGAGGTCCTACCTCAGGTGGAGGAGTTTAAGTATCCAGAGATCTTGTTCACAAGTGAGGTAGAATGGATCGTCAGCTGGATCGGGGCAGCATCTGCAGTGATGCGGGCGCTGAATGGGTCCATTATGGGGAACAGGGAGTTAAGCCGGAAGGCGAGGCTCTCTGTTTACTGGTCAATCTATGTTCCAGTCTTCACCTATGGTCATGAGCTTTGGGTAATGACCAAAAGAACAAGATCCCGGATACAAGTGGCTGAAATGAGTTTCTTCCCCAGGGTGGCCAGTTTCTCCATTAGAGATAGGGTCGGACGTGTGGGAGGGACTCAGAGTAGAACATTAAACCCTCTTGTGGACATCAGCATGAAGCATGGACCAGTGGCATCACAGTGTGCTTTGAAAACACAGTAGCTGAGAGGAAATCATTTCAACTGGTCATTAGTACTATCGAGAGGCTCATGAGCTCAGATTGACCCTCCGTAGGCAGACTTTATACACAGCGCTGCAGGAGAAAACCACAGAGCATTATGAAAGACAGTTAGCACTCAGCTCTGTTCAGATGGAAACCCTCAGGATACAACCACTGCCACAGGCCTGCCTGTGAACATCATAACCCACAAAACCTGTGAGACTCACTCATAGCCCACGAAAAGAAGAAGTGGGAGGAGTACAATACCCCGACCTCACCCAATGAACAGTTAACTATCTGACTTTGTCCTTAATAACTACCTCAGTGCAATAAAAATGTGGAATACTTTTCTTTCTTTAAAAAAAGGTTTAATAACTAGTACCTGTCATGATTCCTTCTAGTTTTGTTTTGTTTTTTTTATTACCTTGTTTGACTTTTGGTTCTGGTTTTGTGGGGTTTTTGTCTCTAGTTGTGGTTTTGATTTCTTGGTCTCTGGTTTTCTCCTTTGATTCACAATCTGTGTCTCCCCTGTCTTAGTTTTTGTGTCACTGTCTTTTCCTGTTTTATTTGTGTAGGATTCTTCTGTGTTAGTATTAGTTCCTATCATGTTTTTGTGTGTGTTTTCTAGTTGTATTATTTTATTCCATTTTCCATGTTTTTCTTCCCATTCCCAAATCCCAATGTACTGAATTATACTTATACAAATGGCAAATAAGGACTTAACAGTAATTAAAGGCAGACAGTTCTGCAGTGTAAGTAACATTATTTTTTATAAATAACATTAACATTAAACATGTGGTCAGCCTATGTGAATTATATTTCTAAATTTACAGGAGTACATAAAGAAATATGTAATGTTTTGTAAAAGACTTTTCCCACATCACAAATTAGATTATTATGAATGTGGACAGTGATGATCCACTATGATGTCAACTACATTTGGAGCAAATTGAGCTTTTTCTGGGCTTGTCTCAGCTTTACTGCTTGTTTACAGTGTTTCCTGCAGCCAATAAATTAAGACATAAGGACAGAATAAATCTAAAGAAAAACAAAAACCTATAGACCTCAATAAAGTATCTATCTATCTATCTATCTATCTATCCAAATTTTGGTTTAGATTTAGATTGTCTTATGCGATCCACTTTAAAATCTGATTTGAGATCCTGAGCTGTGGGACCTGGATTATTTTGTCATTGTATGAATACAATGTAGCAACATGCATCTTGGTCCTCTCTGCAAAAACACACATCTGGGAGGACACGGACACATATATAACTAACCCTCTGTACTTCATTGGCTCCCTGTAAAACCCAGAATAGAATTTAGAGCCTTTCTTCTTCCATACAACACTGATCATCTCTCCTCAACTCTTCTCTCTTGTGTTAGTGCAATTGCGTATCATTAATTAACTTTGTTTCCCCTCTCCTGTAGTTTGTGTTTCTCTGTGTCTTTCTGCAGGTATCTGTGGCTGCAGAGCTGCATGTTTCTGAAGTTGTTATGATAACTGTTGCCTTTGGTTTTAGCTCCCCTTTGTTTCACTGTCTGTGTGCTTCCCTTGAAGGTTACTCTTCATTTGGAGTTTTATGTCGTTCTTTGCAGCTTCTTCTGCTAGAAATTTGTAATTTTTTCTTAGTTTACCTTAACCTTGTTTTGTGCATCTGGGTCCTCATTTCCACTTCCCCTCAACAGATGTGTAGTGAGTGACCCACCAACACGCTCAGTGTTTGTTTACTGAGGCTGACTGCATCCATCAGTCCAGTTCTGTTGTTTTTTTCCCATTGAAAGACAGTTTGTTTTTTCTTTCCACTGTCACCAAGTGCTGCTCAGGGGGAGTTATAATTGTAAAGTGCCTTGAGAGTACTTTAAGGTTGAATGTTCAATGTAGAATTTATTGTCACCCTCCCGATTTGTGGTACTTCTGTGTAAAAGGGAAACAAACATGGTGTTTCTTCAGGTTACATTATTAGAACTGATAAAAACAATCTAACAACCACAACAAAAATCAACTAATACTGTTTGTTTTTTCACATTACATTCCATAGTTTCTGAAAATATCCATTTAAATCCCTCCATATATCAGTCAACAGTGCAGACTGAATACAATATTCACAAGTTCTGGTCATTGTGATCTTTCTCTGCCATCTTCTGGTTGCTCTACAGAATATCTACAAAATAGAAAGCACCTCTCAGTCCCGTACACCTTTAATTATCACTTCAATGCTAAAACCAAAAAAACAAAAGCCGCCATTAAAGAAACACTGGATTGCATTAGATATATACATGTCACATTGTGGAATTTACTAAAAAGGTGATATATGTATACATGTATGTATGTATCACTAAAAGTTGGATAAAGGTGTTGTGCAGAGTTTTTTTTCTTTCTTTTCTTTTTTGATGGTTAAATGTCACTAAATGCTTATTAGCTTAAAGAGCTACAGTAAGATTGTTAAATACATATCCAAGATGGTGCCGTGGACAGATGCCCTGGTGTGTTTAGTGTGCTCTGTTTTGTGCGTTAATTGTATGTGTGTCTGTTCTTACACCAAAGAAGAGCTCATGGACATTAAATGGACAAGATTCTTTGTGTGGAGCAGACATACCCAAACTCTCTGATTATTGTCCTTGGTGACTATAACAAGGGACATCTGAGCCAGGAACTACTCAAGTACAAAGAGTTTAACAAATGCCCGACCATGGACAACATGCTGAATCTGACCATGTCATGGTCCACACCGTATCCCCACGGTGGGGACCAGGTAGACCATGAGGACCACACATACAGACAGAGGCTGAAGCTGTCCAAACCTGTGGTGAGGACATCTAAGAAGGACTTGTCAAGTTTTGGTGAAAGGCAGGATCCAAGTGCAGACTCAAACAAAAAATCAATTCAAAAATAAAGTTTTATTATAAAAAAGGAAAACTAAAGGTGCTGTAAACAAGCAGGGGAAAAATTCAACAGACCAAAAGTAACAAAACAATCAAGGAAGGCACAGTTCAAACAAAGATAAAACCGGAAAAAACAAACCCAAGAAATCCAAACAGAGACAACACAGGGAACAGGTAATCCAAAATGAGACACAAACATGAAAGTGGGTGGATGTGGAAACAGGTACATGGCCAGGAAGACAACAGATGAACCAACAGGCAGAAGTGGAAGACACACTGGCTAAATACACTGGGGAAAACAAGACAGGTGTAAACAATTAGGACGTGGCTGAAAATCAAAGAAGGAGAAACAGGAAGTAAAATTTAAAGAGACACACAAGGGATGAGTCCTAACAAAATAAAACAGGAAATGACAAGACACACATGGAAAAACAGAGACACTGGAGGAAACAATCACACTAAACCAAGTAAAACCAAGACCCAAGATACAACAGTAAATACAAAAAAAACACCGAAAGCCTGGATGAGGACACAGATACTGTGGCCTCATATATTAGCTAACTATGGAGTGAGTTATAACAATGACTAACCCTGGTTCACAGCTAAACTCAGGCAGCTGATACTTGAAAAATACACTGCATTCAGAAGTAGAGACAGAGTCAGCTACATGGAGGCCAAGTACAGGTTTACCAAAGAGGTGAGAAGTGTAAAACTGCTGTACTCTCAGAGACTAAGGAGACCCGTTTTGGTGTAAACGGTAAAGTTTTTTATCGTTTACACCTTGTGTCCACACAAAGATGGTGATTAGGAAGCTAAAAACAATAATTTCTGAAAACGGGTCCTACGTTGCCATGCTTTCGATGCTGCCATAGCCCCGCCTCTGACCCTTAACCTGCATGCGCAACCCCCAACAACAACAAAAACAATGGCAGAATACAGCGCTGTGTTAGTGCTGCAGCAGCTCCTGGGCTTGTTTTGGCTTTTACAGCAAAATCTTAAACTGTACATCTAGTGTGAGCAACAAGTGGACATAGAGAACACTGTACACTGCATGCTTTAACAACCACTGTGGAAAACAACCAGCAGGGCAACCAGGAGAAAGCTTTGGGTGAGCCCTGGCAGAACCAGCAGTTGGTGGGACAACTTTGTTAGCGGCCTTGTCCTGGACAATAACTAGAGGGAGACCTTCCACATGTCCAGAGCCGCTGCTGTCGCCCTAAATGAAGAACTGCAGCCACATATCGGGCACATAACAAACATGAGAGCACCAACTGACCCACTTAAAAAGGTTGCATTAATGCTGTATTATCTGAGCAAGGAGGGAAGGCTACAGAAGACTGCTGATGCCTTTGGCTTGTCACGACAGATATTGTCTGCCATTGTTAGGTAGACAAGCAGAGCAATCGCCATACACCTGCATCCAGAGTACATCAGTCTGCCTTTTACAGAGTCTGAGGCCGAGGATCGCTGTGAGGCTTTCATCATGCTCATGGCATGCCACAATGTTCTGGAGCAGTCAACGGGACCCACATTGAAATCAAGCAGCCCTCTACCAACTCCATGGACTAGAATAACAGGAAAGGCAAATATTCTCTTAATGTACACGCTGTTTGCGATTACAAATACAGATTCATGGATGTTGTGATAAAGTGTCCTGAGAGTGTGCATGATGCATTGGTCTTTGCTAATTCCAAGCTAAGCGTATACTTGAAAACTGGCAAGATCCCTGCTCTGAAAAAGCAGATTGTGGATGATGAGGAGGCCATACCAATTTTTCTTCTGGGTGACCCTGCCTACCTGCTGCTGCCTGACCTGATGAAGGAATATTCAAACGGTGGCTTCACACCTCACAAGCAGTACATTGGGCTAGGTTTGTGTAGGGTACGTCTGGTCATTGAGTGTGCTTTTGGTCGCCTCAAGGTCAGATTTGGTCAGATCTCTGTTGTCTAGTAACCTCTGCATGGTCAGGATCCATTGTTCCAAAGCACATGAACAAGCCTCTAGTCTCTACTTATTGACCCACAATTCTGATTGCTGTGTTAACAATTTTTAGGCTGAGTGTTTTCACCTGGAGAAAGATGTTGTATCTGAGTTTAGCTTATGATAACGTGAGTTAATTATATTGACAGCATGTGTTTGCTGGATGAACACAGTGCACTGAATGATTTATCTGACCACTTTTGTGTAAGGTTTTGCAGAAAGAGTGTATTGTGTGTGTGAGAGAGAGTGTGAGTGTATCTATATTGTGTGGAAACAGGTGAATTGTGTTTATGGTTATGGGAAATGTGTGTGTGCTTCTGGGAATGACAAAAAGGTTTAGGTTTTTGTGCTACAGGAATAAGGTTTTGGGTTTTAGCAATCGAGAAAAACTGTAATAAAATTCATCGTAATTAATCTAACTCAAATTTTGACTAGACTTGCACCTGTTACCTGAAGGAGTCTCTTCTCTGAGTTTAATAAATACCTGCAGCACCAGCATCCACCTGAGTTTCTCCAAAGATACAAAAAGCTGTGCACTTTTAGCACTTGGCACACCAATAGTAAGTTCATTAATTATTTATAGTATCAATTATTCTTGACTTGGATGATCATTCAGGATCGAACAGTAACTTTCCATCATATACTGTAAGTGAGCTCTCACACACATTCACAGAATCACCTGTTCCACTGTGTGCATGTAGGATGTGACCTCGCCAATCATTAAAGTAACAATCAAAATATTGCAACAGGTAGAATGGGAACGATGAAAGTACATTTCATGGTGCCATGAGTTTTTTTTTCTTACGCACTGATGAATTTTCAGTGAAAATAGCGAGCGTATCAGTCAAATTCCGAATTATATTTCCCATGGTAATATCTTCATTAATAAAATATGTTGGATGCAGGGAATAGAGCAGTAGACTGGATGAGACAGTAGTCTTAAGACACACTCTAAAATTCTGTACAGACACCCTCTGACCCTGAGCACCAAGCTGCATGAAATCCACCCTGAACAATAAGGCCTTTTGCTAAAATATCTGACTGGTCAGTGAGCGGCACTTTTCTAGGTTTTGATTTGTTAACTGGAACATAACTTGCTCTGGAGCAGGTGGGGTTGGCAGCATTGATACCATTAAGCCCAAAATTATTCATACCCCCATACCTTACTTTAACAAGGTTACCTGGCCCCTTGGCTGAAAAATAACCCCAAAGCATTATGCACCTGTTACCAAAATAGACTGTAAGGGTGGTGTTTTTAGGGTTGAATGCTTCACCCTTTTTCCTCTTGCCACTGATACCAGACTTAACAACAGATGAGTCAGCAGCAGCCCTGGCTCCCCATATCTGTACCCCCTGTCCCAGTGAAGTATGTGAGCCACACAGTGCTTGATGACACGTCAGTTAGCATCATTACAATGAGTCTGTGGGAAATTTATCTCTCTCTTGCTCTTTTTACCATTTGATGTCAGAAATACAAACACAAAATATTTTTCCACACAATGATCATTATTGATGAAGTAAAAAAAAAAAACAGCCTATAACTGTACTGGATGTATGTAATCTAGTGCTGGAGATACAGAACTAGAAATGCGATGAAAACAGCTGCCTGTGGAGGCCCAGAATTCCTGGCAGCGCCCTGCTTGAGAAAATAAACAACTAAAAAATCCATCTATATTTGTGCAGTCAATTGTGGCGTAGTCCATTGTTCTTCTCACAGTTTTAGTTTGTTAGAGAAATATTTGTTTCTCGGTCCCACAATCACCACTGTGAGCCTGTCTGCTGCATAGAGTCGACTGGAGGACCCGTGTCCTGCAAAACAAACAAGCTTAAAACAAGGCAAAAAAAAAGAAGAAAAATGCTAAAATATTATCCTCTAAATCTACAAATATGCTTGAGAATTGTAAGAAAAGACATTGTGATTTTTTTTTAAAACACTATGCCAACCCTATTTGATTTTGTAAATATTGGTTATATTGATAGGTCTTATTGTATTCTTACTCTATTTTGCAAATTCATTATTTACAAAACAACAGAGCTGGGAAATATGCACTGCAACTGACTAAATGACCTGAACATAAGAACAGCAGCTCCACCTAGTTTTGATTGTCCAGCAGATGGCAATCTAGTACTGCCTGTGATCATCCACTTTAGTAGTCATCCAGTTATCAAGGGCTTTTTATGCTGCTGATCTTGCCTGTGTCTTTTTTCTTTTTAAGAATATGTTTTGTTTTAAAAAAAAACACATTTTTTTATTTAGTTTGCCCACTCCTAACATTTCTGCTATCTCCCTGATATATTTATTTTGTTTTTTCATTCTAATGATGGCCTTCTTTATTGCATTGATACCTCCTGGGACTTCGTATTGATAGGTCCAGTCACACAGCTATCAAATGCCAATTCAACACTTGAAATCAGTTCCAGACCCTCTATTTGCTCCATTTGTCTTGAAGTAACAAGGAAACAGATGGCAGCTGGCCATACAACTGCTTTTTAGGCAGTTGTCCAAATACCTGATAATGGAGGTACTCTGTATTATTTCTATGGTTAATGCCACATTTTTGTGAAACAACATTAAAGCTGAAAGTCTACACTTCAGTCACATTTTGATTGTTTCATTTCAAATCTATGGTGGTTGTGTATAGAGGCAAAATGATAAAAATTGTCATTGTCCAAGTAATTATGAACCAAACTGTTCTCCTAACTGTATGCTCTAAAACATCTATTTAAAATTTAATTTTTTTTTTAAGGATACTTTATTTGTTTCTCTTATTTTCCTGGACTTTTCCAAAAAGGTCTGAAAAATTCGTGGTTTTCTAGGTTTTCCAAGACAGGTGTGATCCCCTTTATAGGCTGTTTTGACATTTCTCATGTCTTTTCAGAGTCCTCACCAGAATCACCTTTACTGATCCTCGAGGGCAAATGGGTCAAATACAGTAGTTCCCAATACAGAAAATAGACAAGAATTACGAAGGCAAACGAGACATAGTAGGTTAATTATAAAGTTTAATAATTATCTGTTCCTCCCCCACCACCACCAAAAACCCCACCTAGATCACACACTGGATTTAAGCCTTTCTTCGTTTGAAAGTTTCGACCGGAAGTGTCTCATTGGCTGCGCAGCACTTGACGCAGGCTCAGTAAAGTAGTGCGTGGAAGACACTAAAGGAACACATTGGATTTGCAAAGATGACAGGACTCATGGACTGACAGAAGAAGTGCGGCGGAACAGTCTACAATCCAGGAGCCTCTGGACTGTCACTGGAATATAGACAGAGCTGTGAGGTGGACGAGGAGAGAGCACCGCAGCAAACATGTAAGTTGCTTCAAATGTTGAAATACCTATACTTATATTTACCTTGATATTTGGCGATATTTTGATTCCGCTGTCTTCTCTTGGTCAGTCATAGTTGAGGTGCTAGTTGTGAGGAGATAAACTGTTAGCTGTTAGCAAAGGACATCTTCTGTGTGTAGTTGAATGTCGGCTCTGTGCCTGCGGCAGACTGGTGCTGTCCTGGTCCTGGTCCTGGTCCTGTCACTCCCACAGTGAAACAAGCGTGTCGAGCGTCCAAATGTGTTCATGTTGCAGAACTTCATAAAGAGCTGAAGGTCTGGGTAGAACCGTCGCCTTGTTCGCTTGTTGGCTGCAATGTTCCTGCAACAAAACAAAACGTAATAGTGAGAGGGAGCTGTGGACAGCTCCATGTCCGTTAGACAGTGAACGAGTGAAGAGTGTGTTTGAACACAGCAGTGTGTTACACTTGTGTGACTACTTATGTTTACCAGTTTTTGTAGGTGTTAGGTCTTGTCGGTGTCACTTGGATCAAAATGGGAAGGTGTTTGTATCGTGTGTTTACGAGGGTGTGAGATAAAGACTGTAACCAACAGAGATCCCCTGGAAATTGTGAGAAGCTAGTAAAAGGTCTGCAAAACCACTGAGTTGTCCTAGTCGATAATTTTGACATTTTCTACTTTTGCTGAGTGAGTTTGTTTTTATGATATACTGCTGTATGATAGTTGTTCTTGTGCTAGGGTATACAGTGGCATTTTTATACACATATCATAACATAGCATACCATGTCATAGGTTGCAGTCTTGGTTGTGATTCCCATTGATCGTAACAGGGTCACAGAAAATGTCAAGGGAAATTTGTTACTAGAAACTGTTAACCTTGATGACACTGTATATACAAAGCAGTGTCTGCAGTAGCTTTGGGTTGACTGAAAAATTGAGAGATGGACTTGAGAATAATTACCTTACTTAGGGGTGTGTTTATGTGTTTTACACAACACACCTTAAATATTAAGGTAAAGTTCATTGGTTTTTACAATGTGGTTGTTTATAACTTATAATTAATCAGAAGAAATAAAAATTTCTTTTTGTGCTTATCTTAATGTCTTCAAGTGCCTCTGTCTGTGCTCAGTATTGAGGTTATCTGTGGAAGTGTTTAGGCCATTTGTTCCTACTTCTCCAGAACTGATCTGAGATCAGGTATTGGCCAGTTCATTCTGAGACAGGAGATGAAACTGCTGACACAGGGTTCACATCTGAGTCCTGTACTGTTTATAATTCCATTCAAAGATTCTAGTAACTTGTCAACATCTCTGTTCAGTTTCTGGGACTCCTGAGTGCACATGACCCTGCAGACATTTATGGGCATTTAAATTATTGATTTAATTATTAGATATTGTAAGGTATACCTTATTCATCCTTTCATCACCAGTGTTATACTTTTCCCTTTAGGGATAATAACCTTTATCAAATATTATTCTGTCTATGACTCGGTATTGCTATGTGATAGTTTGTCTCCAGATGGAGTGGCAACAAACTTGTTCAGGCTGACTTACGAAATGCTCCTTTGAAACCACTTACCCTCCCTCCCTGTCTCTCTCTAAGTGAAGTGAATAATAAATCTGTTGTACCACTGCAGGGCTCTCACTCTTTGAAGACCTAATTACAGCTAATGAGCATGAACACAGTACTCACCTGTCTAACTCTCCTTTCATTTAACATGTATTTATTTATTAAACTGTAAAGGATCACACCAAGTTTTCAACCTTTATATTTATATTTTGACATACCTAAAACAATCCACATTAAGGCATTTTAGGTTGTAATGAAACAAACCAAAATAATCATGGTTAAGACGATAGACAAGCTGATGCTTGTCATTTTTGTACATTGTTTTCAGACTGATGCAGCCCCAGGACGGGCTCAGGATGCAGCGTTTCTCCTTTTCAGTCTTATGGTTTGAACTTCTTCATGATGTGCATAGTATTATTTGTGGAGCAGAGGTATTTAAAGAGATGTGTAGTGTGCATTTTGACCATAGACAGCCACTGAACAGGATATATGGACTGTGAGTGTCATGATAGATAAATCATTTTATAATGTACTTCATTTTTTCTGTTTCAGTTCTTCAGTGTCCAGTTTAGTAAAGTGAAGAATGTCCTCAGTTTACACAGTCAGCCTTCTGCATGCACATTAGTAAGTTGCATCAGGCTCACCACAAACAGCACACTACCAGTCAAAGGTGCTTTAAACAAGCCTTGTTGATTTTGCCTCTCTGGTTCAGTTAATGTAGACTGGTGTGAAAGCTGTCACTCAAGTGGTGATGTGGATTTAACAAAACCCCTCAAATGAAATGAGCCATTTCTAGTGCAGGTAATGGGATTTGTTGTGTGTGTTTTAAAGCTGTGCTGTTGAATTTAATGTATTCATGGTCGATGGCAAAAACTGCTCAGGAATCTTCACCTGATCTCCTTCTTCCTCCTCTTCATCGTAGTAGGGCTTGCCTACAGCGTCACCTTTATTTAAAGAAAAGATGTGTATTTACACAATATGATAAAAATGATTCAATAATCGCAGACATTAAAAACTATTGAAAATAGAAAGTGAAAACAACACATTCAAAGAAAATAGTACTGAAAAGTAAAAACTCCAGATGTCAGCTGCCAGACATGGTTTGTACTGCTCATGCTCTACGCTTTGCATAGCCTTATGTCTTTGTTTCTTTCTGCCATGCACATGCTCATGTAGTTGTTTCTATCACTTCAGAGGACTTTGCAGAGACTAACCATAATCACACTTTGTCTACCTCTTACTCTGAACTGAAGTTACGACTCCAAAACCTAATGATTTATATACGGGAGACCAACTTACTCCCCTCAGTGTCACTGTGTAAACAGATTTATGTACCCACAACATTAGTAGTACAAGAACACACACACTCACACATGCTCCTTTGAAGTTAATGACTTCCTCTGGGGGAGTAGACTTCCTTGAAAACATCCAATTAACACACACAGATTTTACATATGGACACACACACTTATAGAAAGGCATGTACTCACACGTCAGTCTGAACAGTAAAGTTATTATGAGGTAAAGTCCAGATAGACAGTGTTCTGAAGTTAAGAATATTTTCTTTTTCAGGTTTGTGTTAAAGGTTTGTTTTTTCCTTTTCAGAAAAGTCTCCACAGTCAGTGTTTTCATTCTGGATTAACTCAGGACCAGTGTCATACAGGCCGGCCACACTGCTGGATTTTGAGATATAGTTTGTATATTGGGTTGATCAGAAATGAAAAGGTCTGATTTCCTTGACATGTACTGTTATGTTGCAACAAGTGTTCAGATGACAGTGGATTTGTTTCAGTTTGATAAGTACTCATCAGAGGCTTGTTCAGGTAAATCATTGTTACAGGTCCCCAGTGACAGGTTCCACTCTCTGGTTTATATCTTTGTGGAAAATGAGCCCAAGCATGCCTCAAAGCTCTGAAGAATTTCTGAGTGTAATAGACCTTCCTCCACAATCACCTGACCTCAACCCCACTGGACATTTGTGGAGGAACTAAGGCTGCAGCTATTGATTATTTTAGTAATCAAGTATTCTATCAGTTATTCCATTGATTAATCAGAGAAGATGGGAGTTGGGTGTGCACCGGGCAGTGGATCCATAAAGTAGGTGCTTTCAGTTGAGATGCTGAAGCATAGACGTTGTGCTGTTATGGTTCACCAGTTCAGCTTTACAGTGAACACACTGCAGTGTTTTCAGTCAGTTGGAGTTTGAAGTGGTCCCAAACTTTGAAACTTTTGTGTTTTTTGACACTTTCTCCTTGATTTCTGCACTGGCTGCTTCTTCTCTATGTTGTGTCTGCGTTGCTGCCGCTTCTTGTCTTCTCCTTGTTTTACGGTGGTTGGAATTGTATAGGTCATTACCGCACCTCCTCCAGACAAAACACTACCCTGTGATCAAATGCAGCTTCGATTTGAAGCCTTTTTGCCTCGAGGATTTTTTCTAATTGAGTTAATCAAATTACTCGAGGAATCATTTCAGCCCTAGGAGGGACTGAGAAAGACGAGCATTCCTGACATCATAGAAAGCTCTGTAGGACATCATGCTGGAATAACATGGCTTCTCAGGTTACCGTGACCTCCAGTGCATCCTGCCTTATGAGCAAAAGTAAGGGAGGCAAAATACTAAGAAACTAAAATAGATGTACATTTTTCAGAGATTCAGCTTTTCATTCAAATTGAAAAAGCAGACATCATCTAATAAAATAAATCATAAAAAAACTTAAACTGTATTAAAAACAAATGCAACATAGATATAGCTTTACTAGTGGTGTCATACTTTTTGATTCCCACTGTATGGTTGCATACTGTTAAACATCTTGAAAGCATTCAATTGTCAGTTTATCAGACATATAATAACATCAACTTACCATTGAAACGTTAACTAGATTATATGTAAACAAGAACTACAACCTTTCAACATTTAGCCTCGTCCTGAAAGACACATGTTCCACCATTTCACTTCTATTTGGGCTTAAATGGATAGCCAATAAATCTAGCTTTCATAAAATTAAACATCAAATTATGACAAAAACAATTTTATGCCGAGGGAAAAAAGTCATACATACAAGATACATAATTCTGAACATTCATGCATACCATTAGATGTCTGGTATTTTGGATAAGTGCTGATACAGACCTACCATTAACAGGCGGTTAAGTCTGAATAAGCATGAGAGATAAAGTTACAGAAAATTTAAGAAGGCTGTATTTCTTTGTATTTAGTCAGCTCTTAAGATGTTGTCTACAGGAAGCCCTGAAAATAAACTGATTACCTGGTGGTTAACATTGTGTGAACCACTGATTATTGTTTCCCGTGGACAAAAAACATTTGGATAGTCATCAGCCATAGGTACACATGGGTGGAAATTTTGTGTCATCTCTGTACTTAGTTTAAAGCTTTAATAAGGGAGCTGCTGCAGTAATAATATGACACTGCCTTGAACAGCCATTTAGCCATGTTGACCTGTTGTCTGTCTCTTCTTCCCACACTGTGTATGAAATGAATGAAATTTTGGCCATTGGTGGGTCAGTTGTTGTTATTTTACCACTTTTTACCACTAATGAAATTATCCAGGATTTTTTTTTTACTTTGAAAAACTGTTGAGTTTGTTCTAAGTGAAAATTTACAACACACAAGTTTTGCTTGTTCTCCTTCATGATCTTTCTGGTTCTACAGCATTGCTCACTCCTCGTGATGCTTATCTGTTTTGCTCCACTTTGTCTTAGCTCTAAAGCAGGCTGCCTGAAGTTTACATAAGAAGGAGAATTCCTGCACATCTTACGTTGTCGCTTTTCCCGTTCATTTCATCTGACCTGCACATCTTCTTATCTTAACTCACAGTTCTCTCCTTCACAGTGGCCACTAGCTCTTAAGGTTTTTATTTTAACCTGATAGAATAGTCAGTGATTGTCTCCTCCTATGCTGTCTGCACACACAGACGGTTCAGGTGGGCGAGATTATATGAGGATTACCTTCGCTGCCTTTTCGCCTGTAAAGCCAAGAGATGGCAACATAGGGAATAGAGAGAGAAAGGCACTGAGTGTATGGCATGCTATATGAATACACCTCCTTATGTAACAAATGTGTAACATGTATATACAACAAAATGGATTATCAAACACTAATGCATACTTAATAACAAGATATTACATTTTTGTCCTTTTTTAAGGTCAACTATATAACTCTGGAAAATGACTGCAGCAGCAATGGTTTGCTCTCTGCGTCAGTGCTTGTCTTGATGGTAAATTGCACCATACACACTGAAAGAATCCTACTTGGTTTTTGTTCTTGAATGTTTGAGCTAGGTTTGTGTTGCTGGATGACTTCATACTTAAGCATTGCAATCTCTGCTCCACTAAATAAGAGGTCTGATACAATTGACTCTGGCTTGGGCCTGGGCCCGAATTATTTAAAAGCATTTTGTGTTTTTAGGGCCCGAGCCCAAGCCCAGGGGTAAAGGCCCTATTGTATCTGTAGTGTTTCTTTCTTACTTCTTCTTTCTTCTTATTATTACGCCTCTTTAAACCTCAATTTAACCCCCAAACATGCTCAAAAACTCACCAAATTTGGCACGCACACCAGGCCCAGTGACAAATTTGATAAAATGGAAAAGCCAAACCCCACAGTCCAGAAATAGGCTCTGTAGCACCACCTAGGTACAGAAAAGCGCCCGCTGCAGCCCACAGGAACGTCACAGAGACACGGGAGCAAAGTACTCATCAAGACCTGAAAATCACGTGTTGATACCCCTAGGCTAAAATCAACAGGAACTCCACAAACTGCAATTTAATCTTAAATTGAACACCAAAATTTCACTTTGAACTAAATGTATCTCCCAGGGCGTACATGGTAGCGACTTCAAAAGCTGACAGATGACTGAGGGCACAGTGCTGACCAAAATGACTTGGGTTTTTTAAATACTCCAATCGTTTGGATTTTATAAGCCCTGAAAGTTGGAGTGCTCCTCTGTGTCCTCCTCTTCAGCTCCATAGAAATGAATAGGGAAAAAAGGCACTCCTGTCACTCGGGGCCCTCCACAGTCTAAAGCAGGGGTGGGCAATCCTGGTCCTCGTGAGCCGCTATCCTATTCACATGTTCAGCTCATCACCAAGCTCTGCAGAAGCCTGATAACGATCCTGAAGATTTGAATCAGGTGTGTTGGAAGAGGGACACATCTAAAACATGCAGGATAGCGGCCCTCGAGGACCAGGATTGCCCATCCCTGGTCTAGCTGGAATACTGGAAAAATGTAGAAATAGTAAAAAAAAAAGTAGAAATAGTTGAAAAAAGCTGGAAACAATTGAAAGAAGTTGGAAATAGAGAAAGTAGAAGTAGCAAAAAAGAAGTTATTGCGTTAGAAGTCTTCGTGGTCAATGTCTCGATAGACGCGTACATGTTCTTTACAAAAACAAAAGCACTGCTTG
>OOFC01047644.1:24934-51273 GCA_900323345.1 Pseudochromis fuscus
TCGAGGACCAGGATTGCCCATCCCTGGTCTAGCTGGAATACTGGAAAAATGTAGAAATAGTAAAAAAAAAAGTAGAAATAGTTGAAAAAAGCTGGAAACAGTAGAAAAAAAGTAGAAAAAGTTGGAAATAGTAGAAAAAAGTAGAAACAGTTGAAAAAAATTGAAAATAGTAGGATAAAGCAAGAATAGTTGAAAACAGTTGGAAATATTAATAAAAGTAGAAAAACTTGTAAAAAGTTGGAAATACTAGAAAAAAGTTGAAAATAATTGAAAGAAGTTGGAAATAGAGAAAGTAGAAGTAGCAAAAAAGAAGTTATTGCGTTAGAAGTCTTCGTGGTCAATGTCTCGATAGACGCGTACATGTTCTTTACAAAAACAAAAGCACTGCTTGAACTCGTGCCATGCTTCAAAGACACTCATGCAATTGTTCAACCAATGAGATTATGGTCGGAGGTGAATTCATCAACCAACCCATCGACCAACTGACTGAAAGGTGTCAGCCCTAGTCAAAATACAGTTTGGAAGATAGATCATGATATAAACTAACAATTCATGAGAATGTTTAATAGAGCTCATACAACTAAGATATTCATTTCTGAAAATTTTAGGGATTTTTTTCTGATTGGTTTAAACATTTACATCACATGGCTTTGGTACATGGAAGCTACGCATGGTGAGAAGACTGCAGAAGCAAAGCAACGTGGCAGCCTAGTAGGGGAATTACTACTGCCATGCAATACGCTTACAGCACTGCTTACTTTACATAAATGGTCAAACATGCCAGATTTTTTTTATCAAATCAAATTTTTTTTATGTGCTCTCAATAATACAGCTACCAACCTATGCATGTAGGCTATTTTGGTTTATTTTCTGTTGCTTGAATGCTGCAGATGTAGATGTGTTGATGTCAGTTGTTACAGCTGCCTCCAGAAATTCATTTAAGTGTCACAGTTTATTCTAGTAAGCTCTATGTTTCCAGATACTTACTTAGAATCATACATTTGCATGATTTTTTTTAAGCAAAATAAGTCTTACTCCTAAGCATAAAGCTGAAATAAGTTGTATTGTCTCATATCTCCAGTGACATATAGTCAGGTTAGTGTTTTCTTTGGTGATTAATCATTTGGATTGGGGTCCCAAATGGTTGTGTTCAAGGAGCAGCAGTTGAATTGACAGAATCCCAAAATAAAACAGGTGCATCATCTTAACCTAAAATGTAAATATAAGAATAGTTTTAGGACACAAACTTCCTTTGGCATTTTACAGTTGGACTAAACATGGAGAATTGTAACATTTTGACATTCCAAGTACAGACTTAAAGAGCTGCTAGTATAGTGTAGACTGTATAGTGTAGTAGTCTGAGGTGCTGTCAACAGGTTGTTGTCACAGATTAGACTACCACTTCAGCATCTGTGTTGTGCTGCTCTTTACCTGCCCATGCAGCAGCTTAACCTTCAAGGTTTGCTACGATGGGTTAACCTAATGACACAGTTTCTCTGCCTGCACAGCCGGCTCACTGGCTCAGCTCTGCAGAGTCAGACACAGCTCCAATCAGCACGGTCTAAAAGCACAGATCCTTTGATGTTAACAAAACATTTTCACTTCCACAGTTACTTTTAAGCACACAGAAACTTTGACTGCTATCTTCACATACAAACAGAAATCTCTAGCATGTGCTTAAGATTAATAGGAAGTATTTCTATCAGAGTTCAAGCATAACGAGGAGACATAGCTTTAATCCTCCAACTTATGTTTACATGAGCCTTATTGTAGTTTATTGTCAGTATAGGTATGAGTGGCTCTGAACCAAATTAGACTGGCTACAAGCTAGTAATTAGCCTGCTGCACTCCAGTGACAGTTAAGCTGCTTATTGGCCAGCTGGAGATTAACCAGAAAGTCCCCACTTCACAGGGGTCTACACACCACACACACACACACACACACACACACACTCAGTGGTGCTTAGTGAAGTAGGAACAGTCTGTCAGCTCATTACCAAGCTCATTCTCCTACAATGTTAAATGAGTTGCTCCATCAGCCAGTACTGTGCAGTGACTGCTGTGTGGGGTGTGGACACAGTGTTGGTAGAGAACATGAGCAAGGTGACCATTTAAATTTTTGGTGTGCTCAAATAACATTTCCTGCTTATTTTATACAAAAAAGTTTTGTTATTATTTAGGCTACCACTGCAGCTACATGATGGTGTAATTTAGTTAAATAGTTAGAATTTTTGAATCAACAGAGGCCATTTTCTACTGCTTTTCAACTCCCTACAGTTGTGAGTCTGACATGTAGGCAGCACATATTATTGAGTCAATAAACAAACCTCATATTAACTTTTTTCAATTGACAGTCACTGTAAGGAGATTTAGCAAACAGTCAACTGACAGTGGTATAAAATGCACCAGGCATTAACTTCAATACTTGCAGTCATGTTTGATAGTATCAGACATTGTCTCTATCCATTATGCTGATATGTAGGTTGGATCAGTTGCTCAAACAAAATCTGTGCTGTGGAGACAAACACAAGAGGGAAAAATATAGCAAGAGGTGAAGGGCAGATACATTGAAAATGATTGTATTCTGTTCACTATTGCTTTAGTGTCTAAATGATATCCAGATAGAGTTGCTAAACATGTCTCTAGATGCTTACAGTCTTTTTGCCTCAGGTGCAAGAGATTTCAGTTCTGAACTGAAGAGAACTAAAGAAGCCTGATAGACAAGAGTTAGTGTGAGTCTTTGAAAAGCCTTGGCTGAGACTGTTTCAGTGAATGAGTCTTATTAGCCCCTCCCTACCTCATAGATGTCTTTGAGCACGATGCTGAGACTTTGAAATGGATGTGTCGTGGAACAGGAAGCCAGTGGAGGTTCTGCAGGGCAGGAGCGATGTGGTCTCATTATTTTGTGCATGTTGTCTTTTTTTTTTTTTTTTTTTTTATCAAAATTTACCAGAGTTTTTCATCTAGATCGAGGGTGTCCAATCCTGGTCCTCAAGGGCCGCTATCCTGCATGTTTTAGATGTGTTCCTCTTCCAACACACCTGATTCAAATGACCAGGATCGTTAGCAGGCTTCTGCAGAGCTTGATGATGAGCTGGCCCTCGAGGACCAGGATTGGACACCCCTCATCTAGATCATTCTGATTAAATTGTGTATACTTGACATTCTTCTCAACAATTCTGAAGCCAGTAACAAACACTGAAGTGGAAACAGGAGTATTTGGTGATGAACTTGGGAGGTTCAAATATTTGGAGGTGGAAGTTGGAACACTCATGAACACACCAGTAGAGGGCGGTCTCGAAACAGTCTCTGCTCACCACTGCATTACAGCTACTTGACGTGACTGTCTTTCATACTTTGCAGTGCAAATAACTACCAATAAGATTCCACTGGGATGGAAAGGCTATGTGCAAACAGTTCTGTTTCTGCTCTGTTGATTGACTTTTTAAACTGAATGGTCAGTCATTAACTTTTAAACTAATGATAGTAATGATTGTAGTCAAATGAGTAAAACATAAAACCACCACTATATTCCTTTGGTCTCGGGTTAAAAAGTGTCTTGCAGCGACAGCATCTGCCTCTTTACACATTCAGTGTGTTTTTACAAGAAACCAATGCACTGTACTGTAATGACAGCTCACCTAGGGGCAGTCACAGGAATTGCTCTGCTATTGGTTCAGTTAGAAACAACAGCAGGAGGACTCCCCAAAAATCTCAAAATACAGTTGCTAGTATATTTTCACCTCCTAAAAACAGTCTGTCAAACATAGACACAAAAAAAATTAACATTCATTTTGTGGAGTTGTTTGTGTCAACTTGACTATTAATCAGCAATAACTTTATTCAGAATCACCGAATTAATTTTGATAGCATGAAGGAAAACCTGGATACAAAGCACCACTACAAAAATAACCATGATGTTTCAGGGTAGTGTGTTGTTTTACACTACCCTGTATCGTAAACAAGTGAAATGCTTCATTGTAACTGTTAAGAAATTAGCACTTATCCAAAATATCCACAAAGACAAAATTTAATAATGGAGGAAGCTGAAGTGAAAACAAGCATACCTGGTCAGTCAGGATAATGGAAATATGGAGGGAATGATAAGAATGTGGCTTCATTCCAGCTGTGTGTGTGTGTCTGTGTGTCTGTGTGTCTGTGTGTGTGTGTGTGTGTGTGTGTGTGTGTGTTGGGAAATGTGAGTGCACAGGAGTTTCTAACATCTGCTACAAATTGGCAAATTGTCGCTCCCTCACATTGTTTTGACCTCCCTCCTGTGCGGCTTTGGTTTGTTTGAGGTTGATGATGAACAGAATCATATGTACTTGGATTAAAATTCTCTGACCGACTTAACTCTGACCAACACTTAACTTCAGAATTTCTCATTGTTTTTGCTGCGTTCATGAATTTGCCAGTGCTTAGACCCCATGGTGCAAAACTGCAGGTGCTGCACACAGTGTCTTCAGCCTCAGTGTTTTTACTTTTTGACTTCACAAATGTTTTACCCCACATTGGTTTGTTCATCTCAAAAACTTTCATCATGTCTTCTTATTAAGTTAGAGTTTTTAATTTCTTTGTTCAGACATAGTGCATAATAAACGTGTTGTTTTTTTAGCCGGCATACACAGACTAGTGTCTAGTTCATTTTATACCGCTCCCGCCGTAACGGCATGTTGTGGAGAGCCCAAGGCATCAAACCTCCCCACCAAGCGCACTGTGACCCCCGCCTCACTATTTCTTCTGGAGTAGTATGTCCCAGGCGTGGGAGAGCATGAAGTCCCCCTCATGGCTGTTCATGGCCCTCGCCGCATGTCTTCTGATCCCCATAGCCTCTTTAATCAAGTGTTTCTGTTTGTTTTCCGTGTTGCCGATGATTTTTCCCCCTCCCAGTGCATAACATGATTGTTCCTTTTACAGTGGTCTGATATTACTGATTTAAGGTTTATCTGTCCTTCGCTTACTCCATCTGTCAGTTACATTAGATTACTAAATAGATCTCAATGGGCATCCACCAATATCTCGCCTGATTAGCTGCACCTGGGCCTGGTGTGCTCCTTCCTCTTTTTGAGCTGCCCTGTATCTCAGTAGGAAGGACTGCTGTGAGGAGAAGAGATGTGTGTTTTGATTGACGTGATTACGGCCCTCTGTGTTACCATAGTACTATGGTTTTGGGTTGTGAATAAAAGTGCAACCGTTTTACTTGCAGCCCTGCTGTTTCTGGTTGTTTTTTGGTGTTTTTTGCCACGGCCAGGAGCCAGGTCGTGACACAGTGATGTGTTAGATCTCCACAGTTTGTAATAAACCTCAAAGCACCATGAGGACACTATCCAGGACATGGAGGCATTGGGCAGAGGCATTCACATATAACACATCACCATAATCAATAAGTGGAAGAAAAGTTAACTCCACCAGTTTTAGTTTCACCCTGGCAGAAAAGCAAGACTTATTTCGAAACTAAAATCCAAGTAAAAGCTTCAGGTTCTTTACAGTGCACTGAATATGTGCCTTAAAAGACAAGTTGCCATCAGTCAGGAACCCAAGATATTTAAAAGTAGATACAAGTTCAATTTGTTGACCATTACTGGTGCCAATGACAGACTGACTTTACCTTGCTGATTTTGAATTAGTGAAAAACATAAATAAACATAAACAGTCTGAGAGGTCACGGGAAATTCTCGGTTGATTTGATCTGGAATGATCATGAAAGCTCATGAGACTGCAGGACAGTGTGCACAGAGTTCACAGAAACTGGGAGACATAGGGTATTACCCAAGAAACAAATGATTCAATTCTGGGCAAGATGAAGTGATGGCATCAAAATCTGATGGCATCCAAAAAAAAAACAAAAATCCTATCTGCTCTAATGAGTTTTAACAACATAGTGTTTTCTGCAGCATCAGTGTGTGCATCGCATGCATCTGTTACACTGCGTTCACAATTTTCGTGTCTACTTGTATAAGTACAGCCGCAGTGTTCACTCCAAATGCGAGGCAATTTCGCCACACGTGAGAAACAGCCAATAGGAGTACTCCTCCCAGAAACTGTGGTGGCCGCCACTTCTGCCATCAACAATGAACATGGTTGCAAATATAGCTGCTTTTTACATGTTGTGGAAGTTTCTGAAATGATGAAAAGCTTCTCTCCTTCTTGGTTTTATCCCAGTACAGAGTCAAAGTCGTGTCAAAAAGCTGCCACAGATGGCGATAGTAAACTCATCCTCAGTTTCTGTTCTGTGATTGTGGGAATTACCGGGCTGATTGGATTTCGCAATATCCCGTGGGACAAATTTGTCACTCAAGTTTAAAAAAATGTTGTCAACAAGAGTGTCGTGAATTTGCATCTACTCGCATCTTTATATTCACTTATTATGTAAGATGTGTCATAATTGTGTCGCTTTCTGCATAATAAAACATTTTAAGTAGGACAATTGTATCCACTGTAGTTGAGAAATGAATGATACAATATATGTGTATTCTGGTGTGTAGTGGTTCTGTTTAAAAACACCTAAAGTACAAGATAATGTTTTGCCATAAATAACCAGCAAACCAAAATTTACATCACAGGAACAATAACTGAATATGTTTTGGAAGCAGCTACTTTCATTTTCTGTGTATTTTACAAACATTTCAGATACACTTCATCAAAAAGTTAAAAGTGTGACAGACTATGTCATCTTTTAGAAACAATATGTTCAACAGGGGGAGGGAGGGGCAGGAAAAACTGGTGATGTCAACATGGAAGACGAGAAGGGAGGACCGCCTTGCTTCTTCCTGTTTCCTCCCCCTCCTCCCCCTCCTCTTATCAGTGTGGTAGAGAGAGAGGATCAGTGGGAGAGTGGACGAAGGATTAACAACTGTGATGTTGGAGATGTTGGCGCAAGATATAAAGGGAAGTAGAGAAGGATAGAGAGAAGAAAATTAAAGGAGAATAATCCCTTAACAAATTAAGGTAAATAGGTGGCGAAAAGGAGTACAGGAGAGAGGAAAGAGCAATCGAAGCTAAAACCCACTCACTGTCTGCTTGGAGAGAGGACACACCACTACTCCTGAAATTGAGTGGACCCATTGCTAAGAAGCCTTGACATCAACCACCACAACTATGTACAGTGGATATGGAGGTATGAACAAATGTAGTGCAGCTCAGTGAAACCAGCCCATCTCTAATCATTAACTTTGTGTTTGTCAGGATGGATTTCCAGTTGCTGGTTAACAGGTTTGTAACTTATTAGGAACTGATGGCAAGAGATTTTATTCCTGTTACCAAAAAACAAACTAAACCTGTCACTCACTTGGAAGAACACTTTTGTTTTCATATTCACTGGACAGAGAAGTGGGGCACACCCATGTAAAATCAGTCTGAAATGTTTTTTCATGTCACTTTCATTACTCAGTGAAATTTGTCATGTCTTTAAAAGGAATAGTTGTATTGGGCCATTGTGCTACTGCCACCACACACATACAGTGATTCACTTTTGGACCCGATTTATTAAACTAAGTTTAAAGGATAAGTTTCTATTTTTCAAGCCTATCCAATACCACTACTGACATGCATACATGGGACAGTATGTTGAAACTGTTTTTTCACTGCTATTGATCCCCATCTTCTAACATGTGAAAAGATTATTTGTTTAATTAGTTTGTTTAATTCATGACAGGGGACAAAATTCACAGTTCTTCTTGTGAATTTCACTGATTGTTAATCTTTGAAAGGCTACATTACTTTCAATATTTTCCAAAGTTAGTCTTTCAACCACAAAATTCTTTAATTCATTTATTCAGTTCAGTTTTATTTACAGCTGATTAAAACAAAGTCATCTCAGGGCACTTTACATCATAAATACAACATTATCAGTATTACAAGAAAAACCCAACAATTCCCCACTGACCAGCACTTGGTGAGAGTAAGAAGGAAAAACTCCCTTGACAAGAAAGAAGCCACCGTTGAGGCTCAGGACAAATCACCAGTTGAACTACCAGAGAGAGATTAAGAAACAACAGTCAGTATGCACTGGGCCAGTAACATCAGCAAGGTTCTGATGCCGTTTGGGAAGATCCATATTAGATTTGTTTATTATACTGGGGCTTATTTGAGCTTTAGCTAAACATAGAACCGGGGCCCTATTTAATTTGAACAGTTGTTTTATGCTACATATATGCATGTCAGAACTGTTTAATGACTGTTGAGCCAATGGGATCCTAATCCCTCTCAATGTTGGAGTTTTAACTTGTAACCAAAACATTTTTGATTTTTATTATCATATCATCTGTTTTGTCTCATCAATACCTTGGCCTTGTCACACAAACAAGGTTAATGACCCATTCTGTTACACACTATTATTTACCTGGCCTCAGCCCATCTGCACCACATCATTTACGTCACTGTCAATGGTCGGGACAGGCAAAGAAAGATCAGTCCATTGTTAAGGCCACGTGAAATGTTATCCTAATAGGATTAATTGCTTCTAAATCCATCACTAAGTTGATGTCTAAAGTCCTTCTTACTTTATAGAAATAAAGAGCAAGCTTCACCCTAGTGATTTTTTATCAAGTTGCTCTGTTAAATCTCAAGGAATGTGAGCGACCATTTGTGAGCGAGCATCTGTGTAAACAGGAAGTTGCTGCAGTTCATGGAGCAAATTATAGAATAAACCTAACTGGTGGTATCTGCATAGAGAAATGCAGTGTGTCTGTTTCCCTGTGTTGCTGTTGCTAAAAATACAAACATCTGATTATCCAGTTTAATTAGAATTATTGATTAGTGCAATGATATGGAAATTAGAAACTGTAAGTTTGTACTTACAATTTATATTGTATTGTTTTCAAAAAATTATTTCAAACATACAGCATCTAGATACAATCTGCAGGGATTTTATTTATTTAATATTAGTTACTGTTAACACTCAATGTGGGAGTAGATCCCAGCGAGTGTCATTGATTAAATTTTCTTGGTCATTGTCAGTTTATTTTTTACGAATGTTATTTCCTGAGGTTTTTTTTGTTTGTTTGTTTGGTTTTTTTTTTTATAAGAATACGCATTTGGGGTAATTACTGAGTAATGTTTGTATATTGGTATTGAAACGGTTGGATGCAGGGCCACTACAGTACGTAGTACTGACACATTTTATGAACTGCTGATACAGTATGAAAATATGATCATCATCATGGAGTTAGCTTTGCATATTTGCTTTATCCTCCTTTTGTGCAGCTTTACTACTCAACATTCAGTGTGATTGCTTTGACACGTGCAGTGGTAGTGGTGTCATGGCAGCAAGGAATATGTAAATATGTATTTACAGTGAAAAGTTGAGATAAATTAACATCCCTTTTTCTCAGCAGAATTGTGGCTGCCCTTTTTGCCAAAACACTGGTCAGCTGATCAGTTTAAGGTGACTGCAGTGGTGGCAGCTACGTTGTGGGACTGTTCACGATTTATGAAATCAGTCCAGTACCTTGAAGTTTGTGTAAAATGTGACGTCTTGTTTCTGGGAACATGATAACCTGCAAATTATAATATGTCAATATGAAACTTTTTTTTTTTGCAACATAATGAAAATGGAAATTGTTGAGCTTTTAAAGGAATTGACTAAATAGACTAAATAAAAGACACTACATTCTACACTTGCCTCCATCTGAATATGACTGAGTATGATCAAACTATTTGAAAGAGAATGTCATAGCACCGAAACAGTGATCTGTTGTTAGATAAATATCCCAGCACACAGTCTTAGTGGTTCAGTCCATAAATAGCTGTGACATGGATCTTCCCTACAACCACAAACTCTTGTTTTACCTTTCTGTTTCTATCAGTGTATTTCTTAACAGGTGTGTCATGTTAGTAGTGGTTAAATGCCTCACACATTTAGACCAAAGTAAAGATGAAGAATGGCCTACAAACTTCTGGTAAACATCGCTTCTCCAGAATTATTTTTATTTTAAGACTTTTAGTGTTCATTTGAGACACTTTGTCTAATACTTAGGAGCTCCTTTTGGAACCACAATCCCACGGCTTGCCACTACTTCCAGCATACGTAGCATTAGCAGTTCGGCCACTACAAGCGGGCCACCGCCATCACAAAACCCTGATCTCAGTCCTATAGAAAATTTGTGGGTAGACCTGAAAAGGCGTGTGCGAGCAAGGCGGCCTACAAACCTGACTCCATTACACCAATTCTGTCAAGAGGAATGGGTCAAAATTCCAAGAAACTACTGTGAGAAGCTTGTGGAAGGAAATGACCCAAGTCATACAGTTTAAGGGCAATGCTTCTAATGGCAGTGTATGTAAACGTCTGACTTTGAAGGAAGTAATGAAAAAATTCTCTAAAAAATTCTCTCTCTCAATATTCTGGCATTCAGCAAAAATAAATAATTTTGATATTGTGAAGTGTTGTTAACAGACAGTCAGAAACAAAAGGTATGGTTTTTTTTAATATAGTTTATGTGAACTTCTGGCTTCAACTCTATATGGTGCACAACACAGACGATAACTGCTTCTACAACAGCAAAATATGCTGAGGAATATATGACAACAAAAGTATAGCTCTACATATATAATTATAAAAAAAATATTTATTTTAGGGCCCAACCGATTCATTGGCCGATCATAGCCGTTTTCAAAATAATAATCATCGACCCGAGTTTTGCTGATTAAATGCCAAATTTCTCACAAAACGGTAAATGCTTTTAAGTGTCGGAGTTGCACAGAATGATGTCACTGTTTGTCAACCCTCAGTCCTCACCTGTCTTCTTAGTAAGGTACAGGAGTACGCAACAGCTAGTCAGCATTACAGGAGTGGGCTGAGCGGAGCTTGCTGACAGGTAAATTTAATGATGTGAAATGAACAGTCTCAGTATGTTTTCAGTTTCACTCTCTTTGGCTAAAGTTGTGCTAACCTAGCTGTAATGTTTGTGGATCATGATGACTGTAGAAATAATCGAGACTTTGATCCTTAAACTGGTAACATTTAATGACAGCTTGGCAACGGCATCTCACAACTGGCACGTAATCCATAGTCAATTAACCATAACATTATAGGTGCTTCCTGTCTAACAGCATGACTTCAAAATAAAACACATTGTGTTCTGGTGAACATCACACTAGCTTAAGTTACTCCCTGTCTGTTTATGTTAGTAATAACATTGCTGTAGTTATGCCAGCCTAGCATAATATTAGCTAGCACTTTAAAAGCCAGTAAGAAACTGCAGAAATAACGTAAGTGTACAAAATGTTTGAGAGTACAGAACAAACGTTCGTCACTCCGTCAGCTGTGTGTTGAGGCACATTTAAGGAGGCCCAATGTGAATGCAGAGGAGAGGGGGTTCGTACAGTGCAGGCCTGAAAAGTTCAAATGATTAACATTACTGTCTGACCTCCACAACTGTCATGATGTCATGTCACTCTCATTTTTACTTTGTCAGAAAATACTATAACATGACACAGGTTGTAACAGCAACTCACTGTGTATGAGCAACATTAGTGTCAGACTATTTGTGACCATTATTTAAAATGTAACTCTGTCAAAGATGACATGTTTTGACATCCGAGAACCATCCTTAGTTTTTATTTTGGTTCAAATGAGTCATGACTTTGTGGCAAAGAAAATAATGGACTAGATAAACTGTGATTTAACATTAAAGTGCATCAGAGGGCTTCGTAACTCATTTACAGATTGGTTTGCTGCACGTTTGTGTACATGAAAAGTTAAACAAATACTAAAAGATAAAGTATTGTAAAACAGTAAAATGTTCTGCCTATAATTCATATTGTTGTCCATCCATCCATCCATTTTCTATACCTGCTTATTCCTCACTAGGGTCACAGGGGTCTGCTGGAGCCTTCATATTGTTGTTATTTACTATAATTCATATATTATTATTCTACAAAATAAGTTATTTTATCCAGTATATATTTTTTAAATCAATCGGCCGATTAATCAGTTATTGTAATTTTTTTCCCTGACAAAGATCGGAATCAGTATTGGCCTAAAAAAAACCCAAAAAAACAAAAAAAATCCATATCGGTCGGGCCCTAATTTATTTAAAACAGAACTTTATGATATTTTTTCAGACACAAGTATCCTTTTCCTGGAAATGAGCAAGCTGTGACTCAGTATAACCATAAACTTCATTGGTCCTTTCCTGACCCTGCCCTTCTTGCAGGATGTTACTCCCTCCTTTGTTTCTTTCTCCTACAGACAGTAATGTGAAGGAATACAGGGTCCAGAGATTTGAAATTACACTGTAAGTACAGTAAGTGGAAGTGGAAGAGGACATGCAGCGTATGAAATAGTGATGATCTAAGGAAACTATTTACTATTTATGAAACGGCAAAGCTGGTTTCAGACCCATGGATCACATTGAGCCAAATAGTACAATGTCTCACAATTGGTTTTGGAAAATAATTTTGACATTCTTTTGCTATGAGACTATGCATATGATAGTGAAGGCAGCATGATCTTGATTTAACAGAAAAAAAAAGGTTGAATAAAATCACGACTGAAAGGTAGTTAACCAGCAAATATACATGAACTGATCCTTCCAGTGCTAACATGTGTAACCACTGGCTATGTGTTATTTATAAAACACATTAATATTTTTAACTCTCTGCGACTTGCAAGATTATTGTTATTATTGTTATGTTTGCTGTCTCAATAACAGCCTATTAGTGTTAAGTCAGCTATAAGGTTAACAATATATGTTTATGCAGGATTATGCTTGCTGTTTTTACTGCACTGGCATGAACAGATTATCATTACCACAGGCCATGGACACACTCACCACGAGCCACTACCTGCACATGTTACAGGCACATACATACACACACGAGTGGCTTCTCCTATAACAGTTTTAAGTCCAGTTACACAGTAGCAAAAAAACAACCCACAGCCATCCATTATGTACCACTTTGCACTTCTGTTCATTATTTGTGCTATTATGTTTAATTGCTGCTGTTTTAGGTCTGTTTCATTCTATAAATGCAATGTACAGCACAGTATATACATCTCTAGAAGTCAAACTTAATTAAATTAAAACTTAGTGAATATGTAAATTACTGGTCATCCTTGTCCTTAGTTCATTTTTAATTGTGTACAACATATACATTTAATTGCAAATGTATATGTTGGGAAAAGTTAACTGTGATCTACAGTCAAGCATCTTCATAATTTGTATTGTAGTGTAACCTCAAAGACCCAACCATGAATAGATTAAAGATTTCACAAATCAGAAAATTGTGTTTAAAAGGTTTTGAAGCTCCTACTGTTTGTGTAATCCACATTTGACTAGTTCACATGAAGCTGTTGCTTCAACCGCCACCTGGTCTGATTTGGACTGAAGGAGGAAAGGGCAGTTGTGTTTTCACAATTGCAAACAGCCTAAACTGTGTTTTAACAGGGAAACAAATCTTTTTGACTGTAAATCAGGTTTTGTTGTTTCAATTGAGGGTTTCACAAATGTGAACGTTGGTTTTTAACTAGCTTTAACTAGTGCTGTCAAGAGATTAAAAAAAATAGTGAGATTAATTAATTATGACCTGTAAATAATTGATCTAATTGTTCTATTTTTTAATCCCACCAAAAAATTGCTGAGAAAAGCCCTCAGCTTGAGGTATTTTCATTTAAATTTATTAGATTATTGTGGCAGATCAGAAGATTGATATGTATCAAAGTGGCTTTATAAAGTCATTTATTGTTTTAGTTCTTTACCACTTGATCCTGAAGTTTCCACCTGGACTTTTTATGTTTAATTTGATTTTAAATTAAAATTTAACATTCACATGCAATTGCAGTGTTTTTGTTCACTAAAACTCTAAACTTCAAATCCGTTTTTGTGTTTTTCTGCTATTCTTGCTTCATTGTCACTGCTATTACACTCTTACAACATTTATTTTCCGTGGGCTCATCATCCACAGGAGGGGCCAAAGGGGTCAGGTGCTGGTGAGTTGGGCGGCGGCCGAAGGCGGGGACCCTGGTGGTCCGATTCTCAGCTGCAGAAGCTAGCTCTAGGGATGTGGAATGTCACCTCTCTGGTGGGGAAGGAGCCTGGGGTGATGTGTGAGTTTAAGAAGTTTCAACTAGGTATAGTCTGCCTCACCTTGACGCCCAGCAAGGGCTCCGGAACCAGTCTTCTCGAGAGGGGTTGGACTCTGTTCCACTCTGGAGTTGCCAGTGGTGAGAGGCGCCAGGCAGAGGTGGCAATACCTATTGCCAACCGGCTCGGTGCTTGTATGTTGGAGCTCACCCCAGTGGACGAGAGGGCAGCCTCCCTCCTCCTTCGGGTGGGGGGACAGATCCTGCCTGTTGTTTGTACCTATGCACCAGGACACCCAAGGCAGCAGTTCGAAGATCTACTTTGTGGTTGTATCGTCAGACTTGCGGCCACATGTCTTGGACACTCGGGTGAAGAGAGGGGTGGAGCTGTCAACCGATCACCCCCTGGAGGTGAGTCAGCTCTGTTGGTGGGGGAGGATGCCTGACAGACCTGGCAGACCCAAACGTATTGTGAGGGTCTTTTGGGAACGTCTGGCAGAGTCTCCCATCAGAATGAGCTTTAACTCCCACCTCCAGGAGAGCTTCAACCATGTCTTGGGGGAGGCGGGGGACATTGAGTCCGAGTGGGCCATGTTCCATGCCTCCATTGTTGAGGCGGCCGATTGGTGCTTTTGCCGTAAGGTGATCGGCGCCTGTCATGGTGGCAACACCTGAACCCACTGGTGGATACCGGCAGTGAGGGATGCCATCAAGCTGAATGAGTCCTATCGGGCCTTTTTGGACTGACTCCAGAGGCAGCAGACAGGTACTGGCAAGGCAAGCGGATGGCAACTATGGCAGTTGCCAAGGCAAAAACCCGGGCATGGGAGGAATTCGGTGAGGCCATGGAGAATGACTTCTGGACGACTTCGAAGAGATTCTGAAACACCATTCCACATCTCAGGAGGGGGAAGCAGCACTCTGTCAACACTGTGTATGGTGGAGACGGTGCGCTGCTGACCTTGACTTGGGACGTTGTGGATCGGTGGAAGGAATACTTCAAAGACCTTCTCAATCCTATCGACACACCTTCAGGTGAGGAAGCAGGGCCTGGGGACTCAGGGGTGGACTCTCTTCTCTCTGGGGCTGAGGTTGCCGAGGTAGTCAACAAGCTCCTCAGTGGCAAGGCCCCAGGGGTTGATGAGATCCGCCGTGAGTTCCTTAACACCCTGGATGTTGTGGGGCTGTCATGGGTGACATGACTCTGCAATATTGTGTGGACATCAGGGGAAGTGCCTCTGGATTGGCAGACCAGGGTGGTGGGTGGACCGGAAGGTGTGTTCCAACTATAGGGGGATCACACCCCTCAGCCTCCCTGGCAAGGTCTATTCAGGGTTACTGGAGAGGAGGGTCCGTCAGGTAGTTGAACCTCAGATTCAGGAGGAGCAATGTGGTTTTTGTCCTGGTCGTGGAACTGTGGAACAGCTCTACACCCTTGGCAGGATCCTTAAGGTTGCATGGGAGTTTGCCCAACCAGTCTACATGTGTTTTGTGGATTTGGAAAAGGCATTAGACTGTGTCCCTCTGGGAGTTCTGTGGGGTGTTCTCCAGGAGTATGGGGTATTGGATGCCCTGATACGTGCTGTCCGTTCCCTGTAGCTTGGTCCACATTGCTGGCATTAAGGCGAATTAGTTTCCAGTGAGGGTTGTACTCCGCCGGGGCTGCCCTTTGTCACCGATTCTGTTCATAACTTTTTTGGACAGAATTTCTAGGTGTAGCCGAGGTGTTGAGGGACCAATTTTAGGACCAATTTTAGGACCACATCGTCTGCAGACGATGTGGTCCTAAAATCGGTCCTGTTGGTTTCCTCAGGCCGTGACCTCCAGCTCTCGCTGGATCAGTTTGCAGCTGCATGTGAAGTGGCTGGGATAGATAGATAGATAGATAGATCCTTTATTGATCCCACAGTGGGAAAATTTGGATTGTTACAGCACCAGATAGACAATGCAAGATTAAAAAGAGCAGCACACAATGCACACAGTGCACAAGATTTAAAAATTGCATTTCCTAAAAAAGGTTGCAGAGAAAAATAAAGAATAAAAAAATATATAATAATACTACTAATCTGAACAGAATATAAAGTGGCAGAGATGGAACATTGCACATGCTTCCTATTTACATGTTTTATTATTGCACAGTTGGTTTATGTTGACCTGAACTACTGGAAGTAGGCTTGGTTGACCAGCCTGACTGCAGCAGGAAGGAAGGACCTGCGGTATCTCTCCTTGAGACACCGTGGGTGAAGCAGTCTGTCACTGAAGGAGCTGCCCACTCATGTTACTGTTTACTGCAGAGGGAGGGAGGTGTCCTCCATGATAGACAAGAGCTTTGAGAGGATCCAGAGGGCAGCCCAGGACAGAGCTGGCTTTCTTTACCAGTTTGTTTAGTCTGTTCCTGTCTGCAGCCGTGATGCTGCTTCTCCAGCAGACCACTCCATACAGGATGGCTGATGCTACCACAGAATCGTAGAAGGTCCTTAGAAGTGCCCCCTGTACCCCAAAGGACCTACATTTTCTGAGCAGATGAAGACCGCTCTGACCTTTCTTAAAGAGTGTTAACCGTCCAGTCTAGTTCATTGGACAGGTCAACACCCAGGTACTTGTAAGAGTCCACAATCTCAATGTCCGTACCCTGGATGTTCACTGGTGAGGGTGAAGTGTGTCTGGTCCTACTAAAGTCCACCTGCAGTTCCTTGGTTTTCACCACAGTGGTCTGGAGGTGGTTCAGCAGGCACCAGTCCACAAAGTTCTTTGTACTCCTTCTCATCTCCGTCAGTGATGAGACCAACGATGGCAGAGTCATCAGAGAACTTTTGAAGGTGGCAGCCTGTGGTGTGGTGCGAGAAGTCTGCAGTGTAGAGGATGAAAAGAAAGGGGGCAGGGACAGTCCCCTGTGGAGCCCCTGTACTGCAGACCACAGTGTCTGATACACAGTCTAAAATCGACAGGCTGATTGGTGCAGCGTAAGCAGTAATGCGGACTCCACACGGATCCTTTTGTGGTGAAGAGAGAGCTGAGCCGAAAGGCGAAGCTCTTGATTTACCGGTCGATCTTCGTTCCTACCCTCACCTATGGTCATGAGCTTTGGGTAGTGACGAAAAGAACAAGTTCACTGGTACAAATGGCTGAAATGAGCTTTCTCCGGAGGGTGGCTGGGCTCTCCCTTAGAGATAGAGTAACAAGCTCGGTTATCCGAGAGGAGCTCGGAGTACAGCCGCTGCTCCTCCACGTTGAGAAGAGACAGATGAAGTGGCTTCGGTATCTAATTAGGATGCCTCCTGGATGCCTCCCTGGTGAGGTGTTCAGGGAACGTCTCTCTGGTAGGAGACCCCGGGGAAGACCCAGGACACACTGGAGAGACTATGTCTCTCGGCTGGCCTGGGAATGCGTCAGGATCCCTGGAAAGAGCTGGATGAAGTGGGTGGGGAGAGGGAAGTCTGGGCTTCTCTGCTTAGGCTGCTGCCCCAGCGATCCGAACCCAGATAAGTAGAGAAAGATGGATGGATGGATGGACAACATCTATTATATAGTAAATCAGCTGTTTTGGTGGCTTCTGGGAGAGGCGCTAGTGAAATTACCGTAACGACACTATATTCACTGTAAAGTGCAACATCTCAGCTCTCAGAAACCATTGGAATTTTTGCAATTGCGCAAACCATGACGTAATTACGGTAATCCAGAACGCATGTGCAGATGTAATGCCGGGGCTACGCTTGGAGTTAAAGGGTTAACAGACTTGAACAGATGCAGTTCTCTCCATTTACATTGTGTTGTATTTTCGACAGCCTGTCAGTCGCAGACTTGTTCTCCTCAAGTGTAGTTTGGCAAAAAGCTTTGCTGTGACTCGCTAAATTGCTAATGTCTTCGCTGCTAACATTAGCTGTGGCTGGGTTACGTCGATGTGGTAGGCTAAACCTGACACCTTCTTACAAAGAAGGGATATCACTCTACCTTTATCAATGGTGCTGTTGGGGCATTTTTTGAAACATTCCCATTCATTAGACCGACAACTCTCCCAATGCTCTTCCATCTTCACGCCTCCTCTCCGCTACTCACCGCTCCTCACCTTGCACAATAGGAGCCTATCAGCTTCTGCTAAACACAGTGAGAGCCAATCACTGTCCACTTCAGGGTGTGAATGGCCATTCCACCCCCAACAACACTAGCACAAACAGCCCAACACATAAAACGGATTTAAAAAGGCAACTTGCATAGACAGTTAAATTAGAGATTAAAAATTAGGTTAATGAGATTAAAAAACACAACGCTAAATATGTCTGTAATTAATTAATCTCAATTAATGCGTTAATTTGACACCCCTAGTTTTAACATCTAAAACAGGCTTTTACGACAGTGAAGTGGCTCAAAAACAGAGTTGCACCAGGACTCCTTGGTCTCAGTGACAGTACAGACTCTAGCTGAATGTTTGGGCTTGTTGTCTCGAGTCTCTCAGCTTCTGTTCTGAATGTTGCTAAAACTCATTTTGAAGTAGAAGATAACTGTCCCGTACAACTTCTTTGGCAGGCCTGACAGAAAAGACAGTCTGTAGTATTATAACTAAACCATGACCAGGGCCTGACCGTGTGTTCATTTGACAATTCATAGAAATTAAGATGAATATTAAATAAGAAAAAGCATTTACCACAAACCTATCACATCCTGCCAAGACAGACTGAACCCCAGACTCTATTTTCTGATATTAAGGAGATTCAAAAACAAAATTATTCATGGTTGATATTTTTTTTGTAGTTTTCTGGTTAAAAATCTTATCTGCTGTGTACTGTATGAACAATTATGAGAAACTGATTTTTTTCATAGCCTCTATCCAAATAATCAGCAGTCATTAGTCTCAGTCAGGGCAGCTAACCAAGTAGTGTTGCTTAAACTATAAATCACGTTCAGTTATTACATCTTGTGGGTCATTGAACTGATAACCTACCATTACATATTATTCACATAATAACAGCATTAACCAAGATTAAGTAATTTATTTTCCAGGAAGCTTTACCGTCACCTCAAACATTTTTATAACTATAACTAAATTAATGTTAGTCAAGTAGCGGTAGATACTGCAGGAAATTGCGCTCAAACATATTTTAAAGGATTGCTAAATTGCATTTATGAAAATCACACATTATTTCTGTGGTTGTGAACAAAATATTACAAGTTTTAAGGCAAACCATATCTTTTCCTCTCAGCAGTATGTTCAGCTTGTAAACACATGAAGGCTGAGCCTGGAGGAAGCACGATAGGTCTGTCTGGTTCTGACATTCCTTACATGACTGAGGTACACACACCCAAATGTTCGCACACACACACACACACACACACACACGCACACACAAAATATGATTCCTGTAAAGAGACCACTTTCAGTTGACATAAAAATTCTTAGAAGCCGATCACTAGTGAGTCAAGAAATGTTGTCAAGTGGTTAGTAAGAAAATTGAAAAGGAACATAAAGGTTCTCTGCATACTAATCAATCAATTAATCAATCAATCAATCCTCTGGGAACTGTGAAAATGGATGTAAGTTTTATATTACCAGTACGAATGTGATTAGTATTAATTGTATCTTGCTCAGAATAACTAACATCACTCTGCTTCAATCATCCCACCAATGGGACAAAAACAAAAATGTGTTTAATGGAAACTTACTACATGAGCTTGATGTCATCCATGTAGAGGGGGTGGCTGATGGTTGCTCCATGCTGTATCTGCTATCTGTAGCCACACTTTGTGATGATCTGGCTAAGGGGATACAGGTTTGTGCAGAACAGCAGAAAGAACAGAACATCTCCTTGGTATATGCCACACTTGATGGTGACTTGTGCTGTTGGTTTGGAGTTGGTCTCTAGTTGTTTTCCATAGTCCCAATGAGTTCTTGATGAAGGCTTGTAGTGTCCTAGCTGTATTGGTTCAAGTATGTCCAGGTCCAGGTGTGTGGCTTTGTGTTGTACGCTTTCTTGTTGTCAATCCAGGCGGTGCAGTGATTGGTCTGTCTGGTCTAACAATCTCCAGTGACTGTTTTGTCTCCTGGGAGCTGGTTATGCTCCCAGTTCCTCTCTGGGCCCACCTCATGTATTGAGCCTTGTGCCAACACATCTTCAATGCTATGATACCTGACAGGAGCTTCCACCTTCTGCAGAGGCAGGTTATTGGCCGATAATTGAATGGTATTGCACCCTTCTCTGGATCCCTCTTCAGCAGTGCCTTTGGTTAACCACTCAGGGTGGGTCCCTTAAATTACCAGCTGGTTCATTTGTGCTAGTAGGCATCTATGGAGTGGGCTTGGATCCTTTCATCAGTAGGTAATCATATCAAGGCCTGGTTCTGTCCAGCTCTTCATACTCTTTATTGGATGCCTGCCAGTGTGATGGTTTCTGGATGTTGTTCTGGGAAGTTTTGGTGGTTTGCTGGCAGGTCTGCTAGCCACTGAGCATCAATGTTATGTGAGGCCACCTTATGCCATATGTTTTTCCAGTCTTGTTCAGACTCTAGCGTGGCTGGCTCTGCTTTCATGTTGTTACTCTGCCACTGAGGGTACACTTTGAATGGTTCATTGGATAACATCCAGTTTATTCTACTGGTTTCTACTTCTCTACCTCTTCAACCAGGTAGCCAGGGCTGTGAGTCTTTGTTTTGCAGTATCCAGTGCCTCAGACATGGACAGTTTGTTATACTTCTTAGGTGGTCCTTTCTTTGTCACACCTTTCTGAAGTTCTGCTAGACGGCTAACTTCTTTCCATTGGCTCCTTCTTAGGTCTGAGCGATATGGCCAAAAAAAAAAAATCTGAGATTTTTTTCACATCAAATCCAATTTAAAATTTAAATAGATTTTTTCCCCTTCCTACTTAAAATCCATTTGCAGATGATGCAGAAATTGTTCAAAACCCTTTCAGCGCTGAATATTGTTTCAAATAAGTATGTACAGCACTCAATATTCTTCAGAATTTACTTCACTTTTTGCATAGCGATATTCAAAAAGCCATAATTTGAGTAGTAATAATAAAGATAACTTATTAAATCTTCAGTATTAATAAATTACGAGCAAATACTCAAAATGGAAGTACATTTGTTGATAAATCTAGAGAAAAGTGTCATGAGCACTTTTTTCTAAATGTTTTTAGCAAGGGAGACGAACCTGTCTACTGCCGCAGTCCTGTTCATTTCATAGGGAGCAGCTCCTCTCCCACTCGGCAGCCTCTGTTTGAGGTGCTGCGGTAAGTTGGTAGCACTGCTAGCTTTAGTAGCAACAGCTTTGCAGTGGTGTGCTGATTGTTCTGTTTGACGCCACAAACCCGACTGCCATGTTGTTTGCTTATCAGGCGCGGCAGTAACAGGGGAGCACAGCAGAGAGCATTGGTGGCGCATGTTAAAGATAAAATCGATTTTGCTTAAAATAAATCGATCTAAACTACAAATTCAAATTAATCGATAAAATCGATTTATCGCCCAGCCCTACGCCTTCTCCATGGAGGACACAGCTCTTTATGGCCGTGTGGTCATCTTGTAACCAAACATCTCAAGGACCACTGTACTGTGCAGCCTTGGGCAAGTTTTGAGAAGGAGACAAATATACATTTTCACAAAATCAGAATGAGTCCAATTTCCAGCTTTATCTTCTGCTAATCTTATCTACTAATGTGAGAGTACACAGAAGGCCAAGCGAAGCATTATCTCCAGTATGTGCAGTACCTACTGTCAAGTATGGTGGAGGCGGCATCATGGTTTGGGGCTGCAGGAATGCTGCTGGTGTTGGTCATCTCACTGTGATGGCACATTGAACTCTGTATTGAGCCAATTCTCCAAACCCACATGGTCCTTTCTGCATGTGCACTGTTCCATTGGATGTTTCAACAAGATAATGCCACACGTTCAGGGTCAGTAGGTGCAGGAGAGCATCCAGGTCTCAATTTCAAAATGTAACCCAAAGAATTTCTAAGAATTAAAAGCAGTAATTCAAGAAGAATGGCACAAGATTAGCCCTGACAGTGTGAAAGGCTTGTGGGGAACATGCAGTCAGGATTAGAGCTCTACTGCTGCTAATGGCAGGATGACCAAATTTTAATTTGATGATGTGATGGTTTATTTATGTTTTGTTCAGTTTTGAAGACATTCTCTGTTATTTGTTGACTTTGATACTGTCAATATTAAAAACTGAGACATTGAAACTATCAAGAATTTAGTTTTGTTATGTTTCCTTGTAAACAGTAAACAAAAAAATATTATTTGTTTGTTTGTTTGAATGTAGCGACACCTTTGGAAACAGAAAAAAGATTTTTCCACAAATATTTCATAATTGAGAGTGTGTAAAAAAGAAAAATCAACCACTGTATTTGGACAGCTTAGTTAGTCAACCCAGAGTTCATGGTTAAATTCAGACAATGCTAAACCGCGCGCGTGTGTGTGTGTGTGTGTGTGTGTGTGTGTGTGTGTGTGTGTTTGTGTGTGTGTGTGTGTGTGTGTGTGTGTGTGTGTGTGTGTGTGTGAGAGTGTGTGTGTGTGTGTGTGTGTGTGTGTGTGTGTGTGTGTGTGTGTGTGTGTGTGTGTGTGTGTGTGTGTGTGTGTGTGTGTGTGTCCCAAGCACTGTTTTCCAGAATGATCTGGGAGAGAGAGGACAGAAAGGATCATACAATAGGTGTGGTGTCACACACTCCATTACCACAGAGGTGTGTGGAAGGCTGAATGTGTGGCACAGAGCCACAGTCCCAGTGTTTATGTGAAAATAGCAGAGGAGATGGTGTGACTGGAATCTGTTGTTATCATTGGGCAGGACTGCACCACTGTTGGAATCAGGTAGGGAACACAAACAGTTTGACAGACATTTCCAGTTTGATGGTTTTAACTGACTGATCCCTGGATGAGCAAGCTGAAGTCTGAATCAAACTCATGGGATCATTAAACTGATTAGCTCATGCAAGTCTAATAATAACGGGGCAGATTACACAGTAGACTGAAATATAGAGTGTGATAGAGGGAGACAGACATGTGCCGACTACCACTGACTTGTCTGAGCTGGGAATTGGAGTCCCATCAAGGTAGGTATCTTATGGGTGCGCAGTTTATAGGTTCGCAGTTTAAAATTCTCCTTAAAATGTACTTTTCAGGACCTACTTTATTTATCGGATTGTGGTTCAATACATACAGCCCTGAAAACATTTTTGTCTCTAAAAAAAACCTTTATTGATTAGTGCTGGCTTGTTAACTGCAATTCTTTTTATAAACTTAAGCTGACATCTGCTAGATCAAGAAAACAAAAGCAATCCATATACATACAATAATATATCATAAATGTTATTTTAGTATTGCAAAAGTCAAACCTGCCAAGTAAGTATTTGGTTCATAGTGTTTACCTAACGAACAAAAGTTTTAAGTAAGCTCATACTGAAAATCGTATGCTAAACAGTTTGAGACAGAAGTACTGTCAGCACAAGCTATGTCTTCTTTGGGTGTCTGTGTACATGCTAAACATACATGATTGCTACTTTTTGCACAAAACTCATTCATTTAATGTATGGTTTGTTGTATATTTTTTCAACGGTAATTAAGCAGTTTCCCTGCAGAGGCTATAGAGGTTTTTTCCTGTTCCTATTTGTTTTTGATATTCCTCCTGAACACCTGCTGAGCTTTTCTGTGACATCCTTAACTATGAAAAGTAGCAATGCATTTGTGCAATAGGTCATTTTTTGTGCCTTGTGCACCTGGGAATATTTCAATTACGTGGACACCATCTTTGAATCCAATCGTTTAAACCTTCACATTGGCTGTATGCGGCCACTGTTTTTACTTTATTCTTTGTTTTTCCTCTATGTAAAAAATTGCTGGGTACCTGATTGTCAGTGCATTGGTGATGGAATTGGGAAAGGAAGCTAGCTCTGTGTTTTAGAGTAAGAATGGTGAAGAGTACCTTGAGTCTACATCAATGTTTGCATGATGCTTAGAATTTTGGCCTAGAAAAAGCAATTGAGTTACCATTCATATAATGTGTCACAAATAGAGCTAAGTTGTAGATGAAAACTGTGTGCATCTGGAAGACTTAATTACATATTTCTGTATATTCATCCAACTTTTAACCTTCTAATGCCAACTACTATTTTTCATTGTTGATTCTCCAAATCTCTTCAGCATTTGCATCAGATCCCTGTGTGTGATCGTGCTGACAGAACAAGCAAGAAACAGGGCAAGAACCAAATAAGCAAGTAAATCATCCTCACATTCATTCTGTGGTTTGAGGATTTAGTGCCTGTTTTATGGCTTAGATACCTGAGAAATTCTGACATTGTCATTTTGAAAGTTCCTAAATTGCCATTCTTTTCATTTCCAATGATTGCTGGCTCAGAAACTGCTGGAGCAGACACTGTCAACTATAGCCAGATGGACCTCTGAGTTACCATTAGTATGTAGACTCATTAAGGTGGTGAACTGCTATGACAGCACAACATGATCATTTATCAGGAAATTAGTAAGGGAAGTGCCTGAATGTGATGGACTTGGTTTGACCCAGTTTTTTTGCTTGTCTTTGCTTTTGCTGGCAGGTTTAGATTCTCCCTGTAAACTGTGTTTTTTTCCTTTATCTCTCCCTCCCTTTCAGTTCTTCAGCTTTAGGAGTACTGAAACAAGGTTAGGTCAACAAACGATTGACCACAATCCCAAGTACGCAAACACTCTTTCAAATTTACAAGGGTGAAAAGGTTTTTTTAGTACTTTAAGGAGGAAAAACAATCTGTTACTTTTTCTTCACATCATGTGTCATACAGTTTTTATTTAATGTAAAAGGGTAACATCAAATTTGTGCAATCAAGTTGCTACTTAAATAATAATTTCTAAAGTACTCTTTCCAGTCCAGTGATTCAAATTCAAGCAGAACTGACCTTTCCTTTGGCCAGATGACTGCAGCCCTCAGGACTATCTCCCTTTGTTAAATTTCCTGTCAAGAGAGGCAGTTGCATCTGACTTCCTGTAGGATTGTGACATTTCCTGTGCTATGGGAGGGGGTGTTTGGCAGTCCCTTTGCAAAAGCTTTTCAGCTGGTTTAAGAAACAGGATACAGGACATTGGAAAAGCCTGAGCAAGAAAACACTGCCTTAGCTGACTGAAATTATCTGCTGACTGAAGCCTTAATAATATAACACAGTCTGAGGGCTCCGACTGCCCTCAGCCTGTTGGAAATGTTGGTTAAAAGCCACAGAAACAAAGTGAATTAGATAAGATAAGAAATAAGATGAGAAATAATTTGGGTAGAAAAAGAGGGCGGCACAGTGGTGCAGTGGTTAGCACTGTCACCTCACAGCAAGAAGGTTCTGAGGCCTTTCAGTGTGGAGTTTGTATATTTTTCCTGTGTCTGTGTGGGTTTTCACCAGGTAACCCGCCTTCCTCCCTCAATCAGACACATTAAATTGGCCATAGGTTTGAGTCTCAGCCACAGAAATTATTATGCAAATTGGATTTCAGTGTCATTAAGACGTATTTTCTTGTTTTTCAATTAAACTTATGGATGGTATTGTGTCTCAGGACTCACTGGATCACTGATATTAATCTCAGACACCTGTGATAATTAGTTTGCCAGGAGTTCCCATTTTAACGAAAACTTCTTCAGAAGACTGTATCAAATTATTATGCAGGTCACAGGTTTCAAGCAATATGGGAACGAAAAAAGATCCCTGCTGTCAAAAAGCATCAAATTGCAATCCCTTGCACGAGGTCTGAAAACATTTGATTTTTCACCACAAGACGGGTTCATCCAGATAAAGGTGTAATGAGGAAGGTTTCTGCTGGATATATTCATCAGATTAAGACAGCAGCTGCTAAAATGCCATTTCAAAACAGGAAGCAGGTATTTGAAGCTGCTGGTGCCTCTGGAGTCTCATCAACCTCAAGGTGTAGGATCCTCCAGAGGTTTGCAGCTGTACGTAAACTTACTATATGCCACCTCCAACCAATGCTCACAAGCTGAAACGGTTGCAGGGGCCCAGAAATACACGAAGACTCATTTTCAAACAGTCCTGTTTACTGATAAGTGCCATGTAACCCTGGATGGTCCAGATGGATGGAGCAGTTTATGGTTGGTGGATGGACACCATGTCCCAACAAAGCTGCGACGTCAGCAAGGAGGAGGTGGAGTCAGGTTTCGGTGGGAATCATGGGGGGAGGACAGGAAGGGCCCTTGAGGGTCCATGTAGGTGTGAAAGTGACCTGAACAATGTAAATAGAGTTTCTGACTGACCACTTTCTTCCATGGTACAAAAAGAAGAACTGTGCTTTCTGCAGAAAAGTCCTCTTCATGCAGGACAGTGTATTATCTCATGCTGCAAAG
>OOFC01047645.1:2518-22269 GCA_900323345.1 Pseudochromis fuscus
ACTGTTACTCAGAAGAAATTTCTGAAGCTGCCCAAAAAGCCCCAAAATAATTACCGTATTTTCCAGACTATTGAGCACACCTGTCTATAAGCCGCTATTGAATTTATTCGAACAGTTTCAGTCCACTGTGACCGGGTCTGATGTGACGAGGCTAAATGTATCGGCGGCGCGGAGCTTGCTAGCTTGTAAAAAGCTAATGAGCTTTGTGCCGCCGATACATGAGAAACACCGGTGTTTAAGTTCAAAGCGTTGGAAAAAAATAGCAGCTTATAGTCCGGAAAATACGGTATTTTACCATAAAAAGCAAACTGTTCTCAAGCAAAAAGCTGGAAATATTTGGCCTTTGAAGCTTAATCAATGACTCTGTAATGAAAAAAGACTGCATATTACTTTTGGTTCATTTTTCATTTTGTATTTGTCAACTACTGGTTTGATTCAATAATGATTTCAGCGCCTCCTTTACACCTTTTATACTCAAAATTGACAACTTTTTAACAAAACCACACATGTGTACTAACAGCCGATGCACACTGTTAAGTAGCAGTGTACATTAGTGCACAGTACACAATCATAACAGGCTTATTATCCAGCATTTACCGACCAAAACAAGAAAGATTTTTTTTTTTTTAAGACTGAACATAGAAGCCGTGACGATGTACTCGACCCCGCTCATCCTCACCAGATCGTTCATGTTGGCTTTGCTCGCAGGGTGGATGTCTTCCAGGAACTCCAGCAGGTAGAAGGTGTAACGGTCCATCAAGTGGACGCCTATGGCCAAATCTGGTTGGTGCTGTAAGGAGACAAGTTGAAAAAAAAAGGAAGAAGAAGAAGGAGAATAGTTTGTCATCACGGGGGTAGTTGTGCATCATCCTGCACAGATTGATGCCAACAAAAGTGCATGTCATTGTTTTGATGGACAGGTAAAGTCTGCAGAGTAATTTAGAAAACTCTAACCAACCCTGATGAGTGAACGCCGTGACTAAAAACAAATTATAACTACTCGTAGTGTTTCGGAGGAATTAAATTTGTGACTCATGGCGGCAGGCTGGTATTATCAGTGCCAAACTACACATTGATTTTTTAATTTCTGGTGGTTTGAAGACATGCACCAAACAACAGTGTTATATTTGCCAGGATGAAAGAAACAGCCTGAACACTAATTGTTGTGTAATGAAAAGTATTTTGACAGCACTGCTTCAAACTTGGCCACTTTTACCTCAGCAGCTTTAACACGAGAGAAATGACGAGTGATGAGGTGGAGACGAGATGCCTGTCAGCTTTTAGATTGATGGGATCTGAGGATGTGCATGCAGCACAGTAAACACACTGAAAACCTTTAGATGTTTATGATTAATTTATTATTTACATTATATCATTTTATCACTATTGAGCATCGTAGCTTTGGGTCGTCTTTCTTCCTTATTTACTTTTCAATTATTTATTTGATGCCGCAATAAGGTTTTGTAGACAAGTTAAGTAATTTGTATAAAGTGGCTGCTGTAATAAAGTATTTATCTATAATAACCAAGATGCCTAACATATCATCTCCTATTAAGTCAATGTGGAGGTTACAGAGCTCCATTATTATTGATTTGGAGTCACGTTTCTGGCCACTTAGGAAATCAAAATCCAATATTCACTCTCTTTTAGCTCCAGTTTGGTCTCTGTCGACTCCTGAGGGAAATATCCGACTGTTTGGCTGCTTAATGCTCCCATGTGTTTCCCCAGCTCGTCTCTAACTCTGTCTGCCCTTCAGAGCTGAACAGGTAGTGTACATGGGAGGTTTTTTTTAAAGCTTTCTCAACTGAAACAAAACAACAACATGAATGAACTGAGAGTGAACGTTGTGGCCAGACGGTTAAACAATGAGCAGAGATGAATGTTTCACAAAGAGGTAATTTTCTCTAGGTTCAGTTTATCTTTGAGGCTTTTCACATCATCTTTTCTCGGTACCGGTCCGTGAGACATTTGTTACCGGGCCGCGCAGAAAGAATTAATGATTTATATAAATTCGGTTGTATTGATCGTTGAAAGACGTTTTATTTTGGAAAAACGACCGGATTCTCTCTCTCGGTCACGTGGTCAGACCCGTTAGCCGCAAACTAGCTAAAATCAGTAAATAAACCAAAACAAACAAACGTCTTTGGAGAGCTTCTTCGCTAAAGGGAAACATTTGTAGTTGTTTCTTTTATTCCGGTCGTGTTATTTTATTTTTGCTGTATTTATCTGCCACACGCTCCGTGAAAATAATGCCGACATCAAACCGGTCCGTGGTGCAAAAAAGGTTGGGGACCACTGCTTTAACAGGTGCAGCTAAAACAAACATGAGACACAGTATAACTAACTGCATGCTGCACTGTGCTGGAGAGCTCCCACGTTGGCCTCATATGTGAGCCCGGCTGCTTCATCCATTTCAGGGGTGTCAAACTCGTGCCATGGAGGGCCGAGACCCTGCAGGTTTTCTTTCCAACCATCTCTCCAGCAGCTGATCTCACTGATTAGCTCCTTCACTCAAATTGAAGGAGGTGATGATCATTAAAATCACCTGCTTTAGTGGCCAGCTGGAAAGAAAATCTGCAGGGTCTCGGCCCTTCATGGCACGAGTTTGACACCCCTGATCCATTTCTTTATACAGTCTATGACAGTGGTACTCAAGCCTGGTCCTCGAGGGCCGCTATCCTGCATGTTTTAGATGTGTCCCTCTTCCAACACACCTGATTCAAATGACCAGGAACGTTAGCAGGCTTCTGCAGAGCTTGATGATGAGCTGATCATTTGAGGCAGGTGTGTTGGAAGAGGGACACATCTAAAACATGCAGGAGGACCAGGACTGAGTACCAGGACTGAGTACCAGGACTGAGTACCACTGGTCTATGGTATAGCTCAACACAGCTAGTCCTTGCTGAGGTTTCATTGTTTTATAAATCCATGCTGCTCATTAGAATAAACTTCTGAATGATTTTGGTTTAGTGGATCTTAAATGTGCAGCAAAACAATTAAGCATAAAGCTCCATGCTGCAGGCAGACGGTTGTTACTGCCACCAGCTGATCATCCTTTGCAGCCCTGTTCTTGTCATTCATACCTTAAACATTTATTTTGCTATTTGGCTGCGTTTTGACGTGGATTGTTTGAATTACAATACTGTGACAGCAGGATTTTATGAGTGGGATTAATAAATATTTCGAGGAGCACTGACAGATGTTGTATGGGCTGTGTTTGCATGAACGCGGCACTTAAGCTCGGGACTTTAGTTGCAACGAGCCATCAAACCACACAGCTCATTAGAAACCCAGACACACTGATGGATGATTTTTAATTTCTCTCTTTCATGTGAGCGAACATTACGCACCGACAGGGAGTCCTCTCCCACTTGACTGCTGGCCAACGCCATGAGGTTTGGAGAGTAGAACCTCTCGTACATGGAGGCGCCCTGACAGGTGTCGATGATGAACAGCAGCTCATTGTACCTGGACACACACACAGACACACACACACACACAGATAAAACTGATGAGCGAATACACAGCTGGCATAACACTCTTCCATTTGTTCTAATAAACTAATATCACACAAACCTCCTAACCATCTTTCATGCTGCAGTTACCATGGAGACCAAGAAAAACCAACAGCTCCATTCAGTCCCTGTAACACTCCCACTCCCACACACTTCTGCCCCGCTTCCCTCCATCCTCCAGTTTCTTTCTCTCGATAAAAAAAATGTTCACTACAACTTCCTCCCCCTGTTCAAAAAACACACGCACAGACGTTTAGGTCCAGCTGACCGATACTCGAGGTGCTTCAGAGACGAGGAGGAGGAGGAGGAGGTGCCGAGGTCTCTTCGGTGGTTCAAGGCGGCAATTATCACATCAGCATCAAAGCTGCCGTCACCGAGCTTTTTATCCAACAGCCTGGAGCCCGACGGTAACCCAGACGCTCTGTGATGATGATGATTGGTGTGGAGGACAATAGGAGGACTCGTGGTCGCTCAGCAAGTGTCTCATCATTTACAAATTAAACACAGCAGTGCAATAAAAAGCAGCTGGATGCCATCTGCAGAAGGAGACGGTATCTCCTTAGAAAATGGGTAAATAAAATCTGGTAAATAAAGGTAAAATAAAATAAAATGAAATGAATGTAGAATCCACATGGAGCACAGTTTATTGCCCATTTAAAAGTCATTACATCCAAAATACGACTGATAATCAATGAAAATCTGAAGTGATGTGATGTCGTTTTTATTCTTTATATCTTTATATAGACCCATTTACTGTTAGTAAACAAAGAAGTATGCGCGCGCATTGTGGCAACGGAAGTATGGCGGCTAGCAAAGGCTTGTCAAGCTACTCTGGTGCATTATCAACAAAGTGGAGGACTATATACACACTGCAAACTGCACCTGTATGGCAGGGTAAGTATTATTGTGCTGATTTCACTTTCTTTGCCTTAACAGAAATGAACATGAACTGCTCAGTTAACTTAACTGTGATGTATTAGGCTTTTGCACTATGATGGGTATAAACGGAAGGTTGTCATGGTAACAGTTGTTGTGGTGTTGACGAGATAAAAACGTTATGTACGATGAAGCTCGGTTGTCAAGCCTCGTTCATATAACATAATCTAAACTGCCAGTGTCCAATATAAAAATTATAACAGGCTGATGGCATGCACCAAAACCGCGGCTAACGCTGCTAATGCTAACAGCTAGCTTCCACACTCACTAACGCTGCTAATGCTAACAGCTAGCTTCCACACTCACTAAGGAGTCTCTGCACAAGATAAAAAACACAACAACCAGACATTTTGATGGGCCAAATTTCCACGTGGTTCTTCCGAGAGAGGTGCAGACAATACCAGGTAAACAATGGGACATAGCGCTTACGTTAAATGCGCACGCAGCTTCTTGATGACGTAGGCTGTAAATGGGTCTATATTCTTTAATGTTATAAATAATAATCTGTTTACAGAGTTTACAAAGTTTATAATCATTAAAAGGGAACATAGATATTAATTAGTTATTATTTTCTAGTTTATCTGGGCTAAAAAGACACAAAAAACTATGACGCGTATGATACGTTGTCTTCACATTTTGGGAAAATAAATTAAATTTTTTCTTTAAAAACTTTGTAAACTGTTAATTAGCTACACGCTTTAATGTATTGTGTAGTGAATCTTCAGATATAACCAACTATCTGAAGAGTATCAAAAAAAATCTTATTTTCTAAAACAAAATCCTCCCTAAAAATAAGAAATAACATTGACGACATGTCTTTGTTTGAGTAGGTTGTTATTAATTTTGAGCTATTATGAATATATTTTTGTATATTGGCAAAAAGTCACATGATCTGAGGACTTGACTGTGATTCAAAGTGCAGCTGGATAATGGCTGTTTAATAAAAACCATAAATAAAACCATAAGAGCTTTTTACCACGTACAACCTTTCATATTATATTTCTGTCATCCAAACATATGATGGTTCAACATTTGATCTTCTCTTTAAATCATACTGATTGAATATTTGGAAAGTTTTCTGACATTTGCTCAAACTAAATATTTTATGGCATCAACTTGAAATAAAGATGAAAACATTTTACCATCTCCTAACGATGGATGGAAAAAAAATACAGCCCTAATAACCACAATCCTAATAATTTCATTATTTAATTGTTAATTATAACCTGGATAAGTGACAGAAAATTGATGGATTTGCCAGTTAAGTGTATAATTAATTATTATAACACTGTATATGAATTTTTAAAAAGGTCAGATGTCTGGAACAACTGGAACGGGGATTTGTCTCAGACAGAGTCTGCTAAAAATTACAAACACAGAAACATCTTCTCACAAATGTCCCTGCCTACAGCAGAGTAGAAAAACACATTTAGTGCATTAAGTTTGAGACTTTTTATGTCTTTTTGTGTCACGCTCACTGCTCTCCTATTCTTCACTTCCAGCTGTGTTGTTAACGTGCAACACTTCACTTGTAATTTCGAGCAGAAATGCACCATCAGGACCTGACCGAGCCGCTGAGTCACCCTCCTCAGTGATTGCTGGTTGTTTACAGATGCAGTGCGCTTGGAAATTACCTCCACAGATAAAAGTTAAACACCACTATTTAACCGGGTATCAAGTCACTCTTCAACAGCGGGGAGGAAAAACAATAGCAGATAGATTAACCATATGTTGTGCCTGCAAATGTTTCAAAATAAAAGTCCCATTAAGGTCTAAAGGGTTTCTGTTCACTGAAACGCTTGAGGGCTTTTAATCTGAAAGTTACAGAGAGTGTTGAGTATGAACAGCGTACCACTCCACCCCAGTCATGACTCTGTTTAAAGCCTCAAACAAGACTTTATCCTAAAATACCAAATAAAGACCTGCCTCTGATACAAGCTTTAAATAAAGACCTGTTACCTTCAGCTGTTGAGCTAAACAAACCTCCTGGTCACTACATGAAATAAGGACTTTAAAGAAGGAACTAGCAACAGAAGTCACTAAAAACTCTTCTGAAGCCATAAGGAGACAATCCAAACACTATGCACTTGTCCACTGGACAGTGAGCTAACAGATGTCAGCTCTGCGTGACATAAAGCAGCACATCAGACCTCCTGCAGAACATCTTCCTCTTCATAGGTGACTCAGTGTCATCATGTTAAATGTTGCTGACATGCTCCACAGCCAAATGTCCCCCAGGGCGAAAGAAAGACCAAATGAAGCAGGCTTGAAATAAGAGGATGATGATATCTGGTGTCTCTCTGTGAAGCTCTTTATATTTCGTCCTGCAGGATTTCTGGTTTATTTACCTTCGTTTCTGCCACATCTGCTCAAACGCGTCAGCCAGCTCCACGTTACTAATCTCCTCCGAGTCCTGGAACTTCAGGAAGCCATTCCCACCGTGACCTGTTAATAATTCATTCATTTTGGATTCATTATGCAAAAATATGATTTTTTTTTCAAACTAAATAAAAGACAAGAAGAGGGCAGGCAGCAGTGTTCGCTGGGAGTCAAAGGAACAACTGAAACAGTCGGATAACAACTGACTACACATTAAATATGGATATGACTGTGGAGACACGCATGCTTTGTTGATAAGACACTTTGATATGAAGTGCTCAGTATGAATATGTGGTAGATAACAGCCAGCACTCAATTTACATTTCACTTAATGTGGTAACCTGCTAAAAATGCAGTTAAACACACACTATATTAGTCAAAATGTGTATATTTTTAGTTTTTTGCTTTAACTAAGATACAACCAAAGAGCTCTACATGCAGCCAGTTACTATATCTCAACAAGATGAAATGAGGATTCCTGCAGAGTGAAGGAGCAAAGACCTCCTCTGTCATCCAGAGCCAAATGATTCATCAAGTCTAAACTGAAAATGGAAATGATCCAATTAGCAAAGACTGCAATTTAAGATTTATTTTAAATTATTATTGAAAATATCTCACTGCAGAAACAGATTTGTAACAATGCTTTATACTGTTGTATATAACAAATATGATGCAAATCATATTTCAAAGGTTCTTATGACTGTATTAGACTGGAGAGATATTCATTTTTCCATAATAATAATTATTATTATTTGTATAGCACCTTTCTTAGATGAAATGCATCACAAAGTTCTTTACATTCATAAAATTAAGAAATGAAAATAAAAATAGAATTAATGTAAAATGTACTTATTGAATATGGTATCAGATGGTAATGCTTCATCACATTTTAAATCTATTACACTGTGAACACTATACGGCAGTTTCAGTTTATGAAAATTATATTGCAAATTAAATCTCAATCTGTCTGAGAAATTAAAAAATTAGATTAAATCCCTTGAGTTGTTCGGCCATCATCGTAAAAATGAATTAAACTCTGACCTTTAGGGTGAAAGCAGAAGGGCAGTTTTGTACAATACCTGTGATGTATCTAATCAAAGAAGCTGCTGCTGAGGGCGTCCTTTACAAACTAAAATAATTACACAATAGGTTTATTCAGTGGTATGACACCTTCCCATGTGTAAGCCTCCCTGTGATCTGTCTTCTGCACTCACACATACAATGGACAGCCTGAAGGAGTGTGTTTGCATTTGTTCTCTCTGTGTCATTGAAAGCACCTCACACAGAAAAATGCACAAACGCTAAATTAAAGAGTTAAAGAAGAGAACTGGAGGGTGGATGTATCCCTAAACTACCTGTCAGGTATATGAGGATGTTGCTTCGGTCATCAGAGAGGAGGCGTTTGGAGCGTGGCGTGCTGGGAGGAAGCCGTCCCGTTAACACTCGCAAGAAGTTCTCGACTGTCACCTGAAACAGCAGATACAAATCTGCGGTGAGTTTCAATCTCTAGTTCAGATAATAGACTGTATACAGAAGCTAACGTGATGTCATTCATACTTTGGATGAAACCAGTAGATCAGCGTTTGAACATCTCATTGAAGACCAGCCCTGTCAATCAAACTAACCCGCCTCTACATCTTCCTCTCTTTGAAGCCTAATATCTACTTCATGATGAAATGATTTTCAGATGGGCGACCACATCACTGAGGAGAGTTGAGTTTAGCTAATTCATGATCAAAGGTTTTTTGGGAGTGATTACTCAGACTAACTGTTAAATACCATTAAAGATTAATAGAGCAAGAGACAGAAGATTTAGACAAAGCAACCTATAGAATGAAATATATAATTATTTCACATTTTATATCTACCAAAAATGTCAGACAAATATTCCTGACCTTCTCTACTTATCTTTTAATTAATCTGGAAAAAGAGATTACTCATCATGGATTTTTTCATCATCATCATCATCATCATCATGACCTTTTCTTGTACATATATATGACGTCACAGCAAACATGGCCTGGGAGTGCAGTGTTTGTTCATATCTAAATAACCGGCACGAAGCAGAGTAAACAATCAAAAACAAACTGCGATAAAGAGCCAGTGGAGCTCGGCCTTGGTCCATCACAAACAAAACACCTGGGTGCTTTCCTATTAGATGATACACATTATATCAAGACCATCTTCTTGTCAACATGCAAGATTAATGTTGGAAATCCCATCCAATATCCAATATCCATCTTCATAAGTGATTTTATGAGGTACTGAAGATAAAAAATAAGATGGTCCCTCGTGCTGTGGTCAACAGGACAAATTCAGGCTAATGTATTACAAAATTATTCAGTTTACAATTAATTTCATAACTCAAAAATACTGATGTTCAGACATTACATTTTTTAAATTTGAGAATAGATTGTGAGGAATTGAGCCTCACTCACTTGCTTTGGCTGAGGATTTTACAGAAAGTATTTGCTGAGCAGCTCCCTGCAACATGAACTGACCTCATATCCTCGGTAGTCCACCTCCACATCGTCACCGTAAACATTCAGCTCCATATTCTTGTGGCTAAACACTGTGGCAGGTTTGGGATTTCTGTGGTTACACGCCATGTCATCAGCCAGCATCAGAACTATGTGGCTAATGGACAAAAAGAAGGAAGACAAAAGAGGTTCACTATGGTTATATTGGTAAATAGGAAAAAGTCCAATGGTGCAGTCATTGAGTAAAACACATTTATCCTGATCAAAAGTTTCAATACACCAATTTAGTTTAGGTTTATTACATAAACAAAACAAAAAAAACACATTTTTTTTCATCATCCTCGTCACTGACACTTTGACATAAGCACACGAACTACCAACTACACAAAGCCCAACCAACTCTACCACTACAGAAACTCTGCAGAGCTACAGCTGATATAAAGAAGGCCTTTGGATAAGTTATATTTTACCTATACGAAAACTGGTACAAACAAATTGAAATGATTTCTCTAGAATTAGTCGCATTAGCACTGGTGCACACCTACACATAATGAACCTGGTCACATATAATCCATTTCCCTTATTCTCTGTGTCTGCTGCTGCATTTTACTGCAGCTCTCAATCTGACAAAAAGGGGCTAAAAACGGTGGCGTTGGTAAACAAAGTACACTGGAGACAAGCTTTTGAAATGTGTCTACATTTATTTTCATAGACATTTATTATTGCCTGATTAAATATAATGTACCTTACATAGAGCGAAGTACACAAGGGTGTTTTATAAATATTGATGACTTAATTTTCAAAAAATACAATCTATGATCATAACTCAAATAAAAAACATTCAGGCTGTAAGAAGATCAATGTGTAGAGTAAGTTTAGTGTATAACTGCCTCTAAAATATCAGCTGTGGACAAGGGCAGCAACTACTATTAATTTTCTGATTACTCTGCCAATTCCTTACTTTTAATAATGTTAAAATTTCTCACAGATGCCTTGTTTTGTCAGACCAAAACTCAAATATATTCAGTTTATGTAATGTATGACAAAGAAAATGATGAGATCTTCAAGTGGGCCATGTAGAAACAGAAAATCTCAGATACCTTTGGTTTAAAATAAACTATTATTATAAGTACAACTTTAAAAAAAAATGTGGCAGATTTGTTTCTCCATCAACTACTCAATGAACTGACCAATTACTGCAGCTCTACTGTGGATAATAAGATTTGTATTTACTCACCAAATATCTATGTTGACATATATAGAGTACTAATTACCTGTCAGGGATCCCCAGCCTCTTAACACTTCTGTACACAGACAGAGTATTGGCCACATGTCGATAGTTGAACCAGAACCTGGATGTACACACCTGTTAATGAAGGGGAATGGAGAATAGAGCCATTTAACCAGGTACAAGTTTGTTTGTACTGCTTCCATCACAGGTATACATTAAAAATACTCACCAGTACAGCCCAGTTATTTGTGTGACCGCTGCTGAAGAACTGTCCAGCGCTATCCTGGAAAACAAGCGGAAAGAAGATGAGTAAATATTTATCGTTTAATCTGATTTTATCTCATTCAATCTCCAAGACTCAGCACCACAACAGCTAGCATGACAGCACGGGTGGCTCACATCAGAACGACGTTTCGGGTTAAATTCAACCAAATACAGACAAACCGGTGATAAAGCCAATGCAGCATGCAACGAGAAACACACTCACCTCGATGTTAAGGCTCTCTGTCAATACGTAAGTCGCAAAAAAGCTTAATAAAGGCAGTATTTTCATTGTGGAGCAGTGTTAGCAGCGAGCATCCAGGAAGTGAAACTCCGTGACTCCGCCCACCGACGGGTAGCAGTAGGAGACATTTCACAATAAAAGATGCGGAGTTTAAAACGTGATATATTTTTTCATTATTGTATTATTTCTCCTGTAAGTAAGCTTCTCGACCTCAAGTCGTGCATTTAATGGATGTAAGCTGGTAAATCACCATTATTTAAAGACGTAAGCAGCACATATTACAGGTCATAATACACAGTTAGTTTACCCCCTTTTTGTGATTATTTATTTATTGTCTCATAACTTAAATGAAACATGAGGCAGAAAATTGATTCCCTTGGGCCTCCAACAGTGCACAGTCATGTCAGTGATATAAACTTTCCAGTACATGTAAAAGCTTTTCTTATGCAAGAGAGCAATAAAATCATTATGCATGCAGAATACAAATACAATGCATACATACAAGCTGACTGTAAGTCAAAGAGCAGCAAATGAGGAAATAAATAAGATTGAAACCTCTTGCTATATGCATGTACGACTATAAATTATCCTCTCTGAAATCAGAAACTGTGTCAATGTGTCACTGACCAATATGATGACCTCATTGAAAACATTCAAAACAGAACCTTGTGGATTGTTTCTATGTGCAGCCTGAAATGTGGAGTTTTTCTAGTATAAAATGTGAAAAATGAAATATTGAGTTTTAATTGATTTGATTTCAGTGGATCAGTGCTGGGATGATTGCTGTGAGTGAACCTGGTCGCAGCTGTGGTTATCAGATGATGCAGCTTGTGCAAGCGTAGCTTATCATTGCAGGGACAGATACACAATTCATTGGGGTGTGAACAAATCGATTTTGAAGCTAAAATCAAGATAAACAAGACTATAATTAATGTCAGTAAATGCACATATGGGCTGTGTTTGCTTATTTAATTAAAAACTTTGAACAGTATTGTGGTATGCGAAATACATGTTCAGAGTTGTGACCTACTTCAGTGGTTTTCTTTGCTTTATTTGGCAATTATTTTTAAGTGTAATATTAAAAGGGCTTTTGCACACAGTTGACTGCATGTTTAATCAGCAAATCATCATTTAGCCAGATATGGCTGATACCCTGATGAGAGGAGGGAGGGGGGAAAGCAGATTAGATGTCAAACGATGCTGACAGCTTAATATTCAAACGCCCTCTCAAGCTAATTGGTAAGAGCCCCTGTAATGAGAAGTGACACGGGTATCACAGGCAGCGGATGGTAAAATGCTTGTAGCTGAAGTACTCCAAGTATCTGAGAGCCTTGTTGTAACGGGAAGCTGTGGGGGGAAAAAGCATCCTCCATCCTAATGCAACATTTCAGCACAGCGAGTAGAAAGCGTTCTGAAAGAGCAGCATCACATCGGTTTGGACACGCTGCGTGGCACTAGTGCAGGACTGTCAGCCACTTCAAACCCCTGAACCTCTCCTACTTCTGCTGCCTTTTAACCTGCCACACCATACAGCTCATCACAGTGATCCCCTCTGTTACCCGCATCACGTCACAGTGCTCCAACAAAACAGTCGGTCGTATAAATCTCATCATTATTCCATGTTCAATCCATAAATTAGCATTTTACTGTCAGGCTATGTTGTCCTCAGCAGCAACTGATTCTTGGTCACCCGTGAAATGTTATTCAGATGGAATCATCATCACTTTTCTTACACACTCGTGTCGCTCAACTAATCTCATGTTATTCTGGGATATAACTAACAAGCAGACTTAAAGTCAGCTGTCCAGTTGTCAAGAGGATTAGTGGCCTATAAGACTCAAATCCTATGGGACAAACCAGGAAATCAAATTGACCTGCCCTGTTCCCGGGTTGCCTAAAAAAAGATTTGATTGTGTGACCAGTTGGAGTCACCTCATCTTTGTGTCCGTCTGACTCAAAATAAAAATATACGTCGTTATGCAAGTTAGGAGATGACTTGCAGCCAAACATCCAGCATCCTCTTTAGCTACACTGAAGGGTGGAGCTGTTGTTGTAGTGATGCTGTCAATCATGTGATGTTTTGGTTGTGTTTTAAGCCTCTTTATGTTACATGTAGAGGGATAAACAGTGAGGCTACATGAAGCACTTGAATGTCATTTTTGATGTTGGAAAATAACAAAAAAAGTAGAACGTACATCAGTGTAAGTGTGAATGTGGCTGAGGTGCAACTCATATAAAATGTAAAGGAAACCATAAGAAAGTTTCTGCAGCTGACGTGATGTCATCCGTTGGGTTGTGGAGTCCAGGAGTTTGGCATTTGAATGTCACCATGTTGGTCATATGGAGCCAAAAGTGACCATATTTGGATATGAAGGGAGGAGTGAGGAGGCGGGTCTGACCCATGAACCAGAAGAACGTGTCAATCAAACTAACCACACCACTAAATCTTCCTCTTACATTTTAAAGTAGTTTTAGCAACAAAATAATATATGATCAGTAAAATAGCTCATTGTCCCTGGTGAAAATCTAAATGTTAAAAAGTGGAATATTTCATCCTGAATCATAGAATAAATAAAACAAAAGGGAAAGGTGAAGATCACTTCAATAATGCCCATATTTAATTTCCACCATATTATCATTCTGTGCCTGCATCGACACCATTCAAGTTTCGGGGCTGAATGAGAGAAACGCGCCACGTAGAGGCGGTGCGTGCGTTTTTTGGCACACACATTGCGCAACCTCTGTGCCAACGTCAACACACACACACACACGCGCGCGCGCGCGCATGCACACGGTGCGTGCTGGAAGCAGAGCGCTGTAGGAGGGAAGACGGACGAGCCACGCATCCGCATCACCGAGGAGGGTGGCGCGGTGGCAACGCCTGCAGGAATCCACTTGTAAAGTCCACACACAGGAGGCAAACATGCGCTGAGGGGGAAGATCTGTCAGGAGCTCGGTTGTTAACCAAAGATTTCCTTACAGCACTGAGACATCTGTGGGAGACGAGGAAGAAGAAAGAAGAAGAAAAAAACTGCTCTGGATAAGTTGTGATTTCTGAGGATTGGAGATGAATACCAACGATGCCAAGGAGTATCTCGCACGGCGGGAGATACCTCAACTATTTGAGGTGAGACGTGGAGCGCGCGTGGAGGGGATGAGATGGTACAGAACGTGCAGATTTGACGGTGTTTTTTTTCTTTTTACACCAAGATTCATGATCGATGCACTACTGTTTGCATGATGGAGTCACGGTAAAGAGCCTTGCTTCTTTATTTCACCACTGATGGAGACACGATGCGCTGAACGACAACCCAAGGCTGATTCATGATTTTACAAACTGCTTCCTTAAATTGTGGTTTTATGGTAACTGTTGCGAAACATCCCTACTGCAAATTATGTATTTAAAAGGATAACGCATTTTTGAAAGGCTAAACCATCATGCAACACTTTTCTCAAACAATATTAGTGATATATTGCTACACAGACAAACTATAAACTCTTTTAAAATGATATTGAAGTTTCTACAGGATCATTATGCAAATATCGGCTGTCACCGGAAGTAAAAAAAAGTACAAATAAGTCATCATTAACTCATTTCTAAGCGCCGCAGACAGACACATATCACAGCGTTCAGGAATATAATGATGAAATATAATATTCATTATCCTGAGGGGATGTTAAATTGGCTCATCCACTTAATTAGACACAATCCTCAGTGCAGTGTGGCTAATGTATGCAAGCAATCACAGGCTGTTTATTTACAGTCAGTTCAAATTACATCAAGCAGTGAAGTGGCACATCATCAGCATCACTGCATTGTATTTTACAGCTTACAACTGCTGCTGCTGTAAGAGGGTGTTCATGATCAATCTAACTGATTAGTAATGTCTCCAGGAAAGTGAGGAGGGTGGAGGTGAAGCAGGAAGTCCCAGAGGAAGGTGCTGTTTTGAAACATTTAGGATCTTAATGTCACACACTTGACTTGGTCTGGACTTCCTTCTCACATTCATCAACAAAGAGGTCAGCCGGGCTCTGTGTTTATTTACCAGGCTGAGACCTATTTCACAGGCTCCTGGCAAAATGAGATGTTTTGTTTCCCCGGTGGAGCCGAGCCAAGGCAACCAGCTCTGCACTTCAAAACTTCACCTCATTAACGTGCGCTGCCCGCCACCGCCACGCTGTCACCCAACAACACATCATAACAGAGATGCAGCACATGCATACATCTCCTGCTCTTTATCTGACCTGTGTAGCTCATCACATCTTCCTGCTGTGTTTCCCCCAGAGCCTGCTGACAGGCCTGATGTACTACCGACCCGATGACCCCATCGAATACTTGGAGGGCTGTCTGAAGAAAGCCAGGGAGCTCGGGGGACCAGATAAGGTGCGGTGGGATACTTTTGTGGGTCAGGAGAAGAAGCCTCTGCCCCCCCTCAATGGAGGCCAGTCACGCAGGTCTCTCTTCAGAAATGGTGAGGATGCAGTTCATTGATTTGATCGCTAGAAATCAAAAAATCACAAATTTAAATGTGAAATTTTCTTGCTTTAGTTTGATTTCATTACTTAGAAGTGTTGTATGGACAAAAATAGACCCACGTAAATCTGACATCACGCTTTTAGGGGTTCCTACTGTATTTCATGACATTTCATACTTGTTAGTTGCAGCCTTTAAATCCACCTAATGCCACACGTTGGCACTGCGTTTCATCCCATTACATTTCTGACACATCTTCCTGGTGCAGAGAAAAAAACTGGCAGCATGTATATTTGGCTCTTGCTTCCTCGCAGCCTTTCACATCCCTCTCTCACACAATCAGGACCAAGCGTGTTCAGTGTTTGAACAGGGAAGTGCGTTGACATTTGTACTGAACTCTTCGGGAGCTTCATTGTAGATACACTGTTAAAAAACTACTCTTGGACTTTTCGAGCGTAATGAGGCGGGATGCTTTATTGTGTAGCGCTGGTGTGAAGCGCAGCTGTGTGCATCTCACCTCCAAAATAAAAAAAATAAAAAAAGAAAGTGTGAGAAAGCAGAAGTGTTTGTTGAGACACATAAATGCACCGAGTCCAAAACACTGGCTGCAGATTTGGGAAGAGAGCTCTGCTGAATCCAGTGTGTGGCTCACAGCTTTGTACCTGTGCTGCCTTCACTGACCTGTCAAAAGACAAATATTAGTTAAATATTAATTTGAGTGGGGGGGTGGGGACCTAAAGGCTCACCATTCATTAGCTGTGGACTGATGCAGGAAGCCATGCAGATGCAAAATTTAGTTGGAGTTTGCAAATGAGAGTCGACCTCAGCTTTGACTGTTATACGCTAATGAGGATTTGCATTATTATGACATTTGTTTGATGGTGCATGTGAAGCACAGCAGCAATGTAAACAGGAGCTGACCATCGCAATACATAAGGGTAGAGTCATGTGTGAGTGAGTAACTTGTCTCCATATACATCCATGTAACTGCACACATGATTTTAGAAACACTTTGCACAAACTCCTGTTTTCAGTAGATCAGATTTGTTTTGTTTTTTTGTAATATTTTGCTGGGAGCTGCACACTAATCAGATATTGATTCCTGCATCACTGAAAATGCTGCAGGAGATTTTTCTGGATTTTTTCCTTTCTTGGCTAAATTGTCAGATTTATGTGTCAGGAATGTTAAAAAGGGCAAAAGTAAGTCTTTATAATCAGATATGTGGAGGTGGTATTAGTTTTAATTTGCAATCTTTTGTGCGTTTTGCTAAATTGTTTGCATAAAACTGCCTTTGTTGTCAATGTATTCAAAATGTACTGTCAATGCTGTAACTGTGTGATCAATACCATCCTGGGTAAAGCGATTACGGTGGCTTTACATGTGAATTATAGCAGCTCCCACTTCCCCGAGAATAGCTCGCAGTAATGATTTCTATCTTTGGTAACTGTGTTATTGTCGTTAAAGCTGAATAATCAATGCTTTCATCACCACAGACAGAAGGATAATTACCAGCCGACTGAATGAAGCAGCTCTGTTTGAATTCATCACTTTAACGACTTCATCTCTAATTTACTGCTTGATTGTTAAAACCAGCAGGATTTCTTTGTTTTCTTTGCTTTCTGCTGTGAAAAGGTTTAAGATAATGTGACTTTTGACAGATTTTATTGACTATATTTTAAAGATATTTAATGGAGAGCTTTAGGTAGTTCAACTCGAAGAAGATCCATTCAGCTAAATATAACTTTGTGCGTCTCTGTGTGTGTTTTTTGTGACAGTGTTGCCCGACAGCCCCAATTTTCCCTACAGACGTTACGACCGCCTCCCTCCCATCAGCCAGTTCTCCATCGAGAGCGACTCGGACCTGTCGGAGACGGCGGAGCTCATAGAGGAGTACGAGGTGTTTGATCCGTCCAGGCCGCGACCAAAAGTCATCCTCGTCATCGGTAAAGTGACAAGCAGACAAAAACGCACACATTCAAAGCACTAAGATCACATGGCACGAGGAGGAGGAAAATCACCATCAGTGTATTTTCTGTTTCCTCATCTGACGCTTCTGATTTGAGGCACTTATCTGGATTCCTGTTGACTCGGGTTTTGCTGGTAGATAAGAAACAGCAGTGAAGAGACTTTCTGTGTGTGCAAACTTCAAAACACAGCAGCGCTCGCTCTCTTTCCCTGATGAGAGCTGCAGCCATTTATATTCAACATAACCCAAAGTGGAAGTTTATATTTGCCTCCGTGATGATCTAAAAATACTTGGCCTGGATGGGAACCTACAAGTCAGAGAGTGTGTGTGTGTACAAGTGTGTGTGTGTGTGTGTATACGAGCAGTGTGTTTTTCCTGGTATTTTAAAGGTAACCCCGCCTCCCTGTGTTATATCAGCGCAGTAGATCTTGTGGCATGTCACTCACTGCGTTAGACACTCCCGCTCCCCTAATCTGATTTCCTTGACGTAGCTGCATTAACCTGTCAAATACGTTCATTAATCTTATAAATTAAGCATGGCGGCTGCAGAGTAAGACTAATGACGCTGGTTCTGCTGGACCCCAAAAAATGCTATTTATAAACTTTAAAATTAGACATTTTGAATAAGTAAGAAAAGAGCGTTATTGCCTGCTAAAAAAACCTTTTAATGTCCCTCTGCTGCAGCATTTGGTGGGACGTTTCTCACCGTCTGTGGAGAGGATGATAGTTATTTGTCCTCGCAGCATAAAGCCAGTTCCCATCTCTTCTTTGTGAGCACATTGTGTCCTATTTTAAAAGGAAAAACAGGATGGCAGCAGCTGTCATCTCTGTGGAGGATCATGGCAAAGGTTTAGTCTGTCAGGTTTGCACAGACAGAGACAGACTGACAAAGACGTGAGTGGTCTGGAGGATGACGACAGGAGAATGAGTCAAATGTTACAAAACTGTGAGATAAAGTGTACATTTGCTAAGTACACAATTATAATCCTCCCACTGTCTCTCTCTGCTGCAACATTTCTAATGTACGGGAATGTTTTTGTATTAATTTTGCAGACACAGGTGCAGTTTATGTCACAAAGAATGACTGCATGCTCCTCTGACCCCGGCTGAAATCTGTCCTGTCAGGAGTCACCTGACTCACATCACAGCACTTCATTGGTTCATCATCACAGACTGTCACACTTCAGCCACTTCATGCAACTGTAGCGAAGCTTCTTTTATGTCATATGGGAGGGAAGTTTGTACGGAGAGAGTTTAAAGGACTAGTAAGTCAAAAATATTTACATGCACAGGTTGATAATATTAAGAACATTAAGAGCATACTTTTTGGATCATTTATGAAAAAGTTATGACAGTTTTTCTATGGATGTCCTAATGCTGCAATGGAGCATTTCAACCAATCAGAAAAATCCTCCCAATTTTCTGATTGGTTGAATTGAAAATGGCTGCTTCCACAAAAACATCCAACTGGATTGTGACTTTCAGAGATCTCTGTATTTTCAAACATTCCCATATATCTATAGTTTTAATTAGGGCTGTCAAAATTAATCCATCATCATGATTAATCTGATTAATAATTTTAATGCAGTTAATCCATCTGCAGCACAGAATGACTCTGAACATCTCTGGCAACACATTTCAGGCAGTTTGTCCAAGTGGAGTTGTCGTCACACCTGCACCAATAGGGAGTTAATCCTGTGGTGACAGGAAGCAGAACCAACCAATAAAAATGGAGGATGCTAAACAGCACATTGGTCCTCTCTGTAGGAAATCTGACTGACACTCTGCAGGAAGTAGTTTTCTTTTCACCCAAGCCCTTTCAGCTTAAAATACCACATTAACAGGAAGCATACATTAGCACATACTGCTAGCACTTTGGCTAACACATCACCAGCTTGCAACAAACCAGCCTCATGCAAAATGAAACGCGATTAATATCGATTAAAAAGTAATTACATTTAATCGTGATTAATTGAAATTAATCCACAGCAACCCTGTGATTAATCTGATTAATCATTTGAATATTTTTTACAGCACTAGTTTAATGTGATAGTAGCAACGGCATTAGCTTGACAACAAGACATTTTCTTACAAAACACTTGTGTGGGTATTTTTAGAGGGAGGACAGGCAGTCCAGTAACGAGTGACGAGCAAGTGGGTAACCTGGTTTCTCTGAGACACAAAAAGAATCACGTGAATCCCCGGAGAGCGACAAGACTTCAGGCCTGAGAGCGGACTCACTGCCTCTTTCTCCCACCACACAC
>OOFC01047645.1:22289-38097 GCA_900323345.1 Pseudochromis fuscus
ATACACCATAGGCCAAAAGTTTGGACACACCTTCTCATTCAATGTGTTTTCTTTATTTTAATGACTATTTACATTGTAGATTTTCACTGAAGGCATCAAAACTATGAATGAACACACGTGGAGTTATGTACTGAACTAAAAAAGATGAAATAAGTGAAAACATGTTTTATCTTCTAGTTTCTTCCAAACAGCCACTGTTTGGTCTGATTACTACTTTCCTCACTCTTGTCATTCTCTCCATGAACTTCAAGAGGTCGTCACCTGAAATGTTTCCACTTCACAGCTGTGACTTATCAGGTTCATTAGTGGAGTTTCTTGCTTTATCAACGGGGTTGGGACCATCAGTTGTGTTGTGCAGAAGTCAGGTTAAACCCTATTGGACAACTGTTAAAATACATATTATGGCAAGAACCAATCAGCTAACTAAAGAAAAACAAGTGACCATCATTACTTTATTTTACTCGACAATGTAGATAGTCATGAAAATAAAGACAACGCATTGAATGAGAAGGTGTTTCCAAACATTTGGTCTGTACTGTATATCTGCATTGGCTTCACTTTTGAGACCCAGTGGCTACATTCATCTACAGTCTATGGTACTAATCGAGACCTGAAAAATGATTGCTAGTAGTATTTGAGTCGGCTTTAAGAAGAGTTAATTTTACATGTCTCAACAAAAAAGAACAATACAAGTTTTAGTGCTTTTGTAAACTCTTGGTTTAGATTTTTGGTTTCTGAGAATTTCAATAGAATCCAAAATCTTTGGTCCTAAATTCATGACTTTTCAATACTTTATGTCTTCCCAGATTTCTTGACCATCGCAACCATATTAGGAACTGGAATCTTAGGTGAGTATTTATTTCTTGAGATTCTTCGCAAAACGTACCCAACAATCAAAACACCAGGAAGTGGTTGTACCAGCAGGGCTTACACCTGCTCGTGAGCTGACATGATGTTGCATTAGTTACACCCTCCAGACCTCAGGGTTCTTCTCACAGAAGTCATACAAGCTGTACATCAGCACCATGGACAGCGTCACAAACCAAAGAGGGAGAGGGAGAGAGAACGTGACGCTGTCCATGGTGCTGAAACTGCCACTTCCATGAAACTAAATAAACTGGGACTTGAGAATAATTCATAGCAGCTTCACTGCTCCCATCCCTTGTGTAAACACCATCCATCTTCAGCAACACATCACTCTCTTTGTAATAGTCTCTGGTGTCAGTCAGTCCTTGTTGTCTCCCCTCCAGCTGATCCAAAATCACTACAGAGACCACAGACTTTGCATTGACTGTCAGTTAGTTTTAGAATTGATTTGAAGATTTGATTTTTTGTTTAAAGTGTTTAAGTGTTTAACCCTCTTACTTGACAGATCTTCTGACCATACTCACACAATCAGACCAGACTGATCCATAGAGGAGATTTGACTTTTGCTGTAGCTGTTCGATTCACATTAGGACCCATCAGACACCTGACATTTTAAAAACCTGTTTGGGAACATATTTTTACCCTTTGGCTTTAAAGGGTAACCAGACTGACAGGAGACATTTTTACTTTAAACTGTGATATTTGTGCTTGTGTTTCTTCATGTTCAGGGGAAGAGCTCTGGCAGTTTGATGGTTATCAGGTTTTCGGTTTTGTGCTGACAGTGCAACAATTTCTTATGTCAATATCGGGAAATTGGCTTTTATGTTTTGTTATTTTGTCTTCTGTAGTTGCTGAAAATCAGTACTATAAAAATTAGCAAGACAGGGAGAAATTGTTTTAACCATGTATCCTAGCAACGTGAACAGTCACTTGGACTTTCAAGTGAATGAAGAGGCTCAAGTTTGGTTGATGCAACTGACATGAAGTCGATTCCATAACTGGTCTTAACAAACAATGACCAAATTAGTAGTTAGGACAAGGCTCAGCAAAGACCAGCAAAGATTTGTATTTCTGTTCCTGGAAATCAGACATAAAACTCAGTCTGACAAAGTCATTGTTACGCAACAAAAAGCTGATACAAAAACATAAAGCAACATATTTGATGACTAATTGTCCAGTTGTTGTTAGCGAATCTATTTTGAACGTATATCCTTCCTCTTTAAAAACGTGTGGAGCAGAGTAAAGTAGTGAGAGGCAGGAATATGTGTAGTGTCCTTCTGCGAATCTTCCAAATATATAGAAATGATACTTGTTGGTATTAGATATATTTGATACAGTGAACAAAACAAGAAAACACATTACAACAAATTTAGAGACACTAAAAACATCAAAACAAAAATACTCTTCTGTGTAATTCAGTTTAAAATCAGCAACTCTACAACTTCACCTTATAAGTATTTGTAGAGAGTTTATTGTACTGAATTACAATCGTTGAGGTGAATTAAAACTTTGGTGAGCTATATGTTGTTCTTTCGACTACACTACGTCCTTTTAACAATATCACTCCACTCGGAGCATAATTAAAGCTCTGTCCATCTCTTGACTGTCACTGGCAGAGCAAATTTAACTGTGCTTTATGAAGTGTAGTTAACACCGGAGAGATTTTTGTAGAGGTGGAAATTACATGGGACATTACATTTAACTACTTTGTTTTCAGCGGGGTCCTCGTGTAGTTCCACAAAGGTGGAGCCCTTCCAAGTTAATACTTGTTCAGTCACTTAAATCTCATATTGAAATCAGCACCATCCATTAAATTTTATGGTAAGTTTGAGCCGGAGTGGAGAGGAGTGTCTGTGAGAGGTGAAAAGACAAGCAAAGACAGTGATAGACAGCCAGCGGAGACACATTACAACACATGTCTTCAGGATCTGTTTACCACATCCTTCCTGTTTCCAGGTCTTCCTGTAACGATAGCTCACGCTGGGCTGGTGCCTTTCCTGGTCTCCTTTCTCTTTGGCTTCTTCATCCAGGTAAGTAACATTAAAAAAAATGAATTAAAATGCATGAACTGACCACATTTCAAAAACAAAAATATGCTGTATTTTTTTCCATCCTGTGTTGTGCAGGCTTTGCTCATCTACCTGTTCGTGGAGCTTCTTCAGAAATGTCAGGTGGTGCAGCTGGAAGCTCTAAAGGTCAGTATCTGAATAAACCCGGCACTCTACTCTACTCTACCTGCAGTTTACTTTTCAGGCTCCCGTCAGGTGACAGGAGGAGCAGCTTCAGCTTCACTGACACGATATTAAAGCTACATTCAGGATCACTGATGATATGAGACATGAGGGACACAGCTGTCTCATGGTTCCCTCATCAGTTCCCTAATTTGTTGCAGTCAGTTCAGTGTAGAAAAAAAGGCTAATTAATGTTAAATGGTGAATATGATATTATTGATATTACAGTTGATGAAGCAGTTCTGATTTGTTTGGGTGTCCATCTTTTAGCAATATTACGTAACAGCTACTGAACAGATCTTGGAGGTGTGTTTTGTTGTTGTTGTTGTTGTTGTTGTTGTTGTTGTTTTAAAGGGAGATAGGGCTCTACCCAACAAACAAGTGATCTGATTTTGACGGGGATCAGACAGTGGGACCCTGTCTTTGAAAAACCTCATAGATCAAACAGAACCCTGTACATGTTTTAATAGGATAGTGTTGCAATTTCACCACAAGAGGGCAGCACTGTTCAGTCTATATAGTCTTGATGGACGTTTGTTTTCTCCGGTTATTTTCAAGTTCAGGTTAAAACACAAAGAGGCAAAAGATAAAATGTTTCCTGAGAATATGTAGGTGTATATGTAATATCAGTATAGCTGCTGTATTAGATGTAAAGTTGTAATTATGTCTTATATGGTCATAACAACCAGCCAATCAGGTATCTTGTTTTATTTGCATGAAGCAACATTTTGCATTCTTGCTTTTTTGCTTTGTGTTGGAATATTTTTGAGTTTATCATATGTAGTTCTCACACAGAGAAAAAGATTTATAAAAGCATAAAGTGGTGTAAACATGGAGTCAAATGAGACAAGTCAATAAATATCTATTTGTAAAGAATCAACTGGTGTGTTTTTATCATGAAGAGCCACAGAAAGTTGTAGTGATGAAAATGTTACAACATAGAGCAGTACATTAATTCATTAACTTGCATGTCACATTTTAAGATCAATATTGATGTTTACAACTAATTTGTGTTAAACTCTGACTGGAGTCTCAGACTTTTATATATAAATGAACATCCATTACACTCAGGCTAAACGAGTTTACATCTCCAGTACCCGTTATACTGCAGTGTTATATCTGTCTGCAGCACAGTTCCTGCACTGTCATAATTAGTTTGTAATTACGCTCTATGCCAGAAGAGGGAGACAGAAGTTTCACATGACAGGTCTCAGAAATAAAAACCTTTGGCACAGCAGAGGTTGTCTTGTCATGGTACATGGTATATTTAGTTAGTGTATTCGCTCTACGACCCTGGAATTAACTCACATAAATGTATTTCAGTCTTTGTCATGTACAATATTTTAATACATGCAGACACTGTGCAACAACCATCAGTGGTCACCTGGATAATTCTCTGTGATTGATGAGTCTTCCTGTGCTGATCGTAGACAGGTGTCGCAGAGTGTATTGTGATGGATCAAGTAGGTGTGGAGGATCCACCCCCCATGGAGGAAGAGGAGGATGAAGATGAGAGTGAAAATGCAGAAGCTGGTATGTTTTTTTAAAGAGATCCCTTCATGCAGACATACTGTGCTGCACACATCACTGTCTTTATGTTGGTGAGGGGGTAACACAAAACACAGGTGTTGCCTAATCCCTCTGACCCATAAGGAAAACAGAGTGTGTTGAATATTCTCTTTACCATAAACTGGAACTGCGGAGCTGTTTGTTATTAGCACAGTTAACACCAGTGCAGACATGTGGGGTCCAGATAATCCAGCACATGTTTTAAAGTTGGGGAGATGTCTCCAAAACATGAACATTAGCAGTTGTGGAATCAAAGTTGTTTTAATTTAATGTGCCAAGGTGAACATGTGATTTTCCAGATTATCACTGGCATGATATGAAAATCTAAAATCCAGCAATAGTCAAACATTCGTCCATCCATCCATCCATCTTCTTCCGCTTTTCCGAGGTGGGTCACGGGGGCAGCAGTCTAAGCAGGAAGCCCAGACTTCCCTCTCCCCGGCCACTTCTTCCAGCTCTTCCCGGGGGATCCTGAGGCGTTCCCAGGCCAGCTGAGAGTTTTTTGGGTTTTTTTGACACCAGAAGTGACAGTATTTGAAGGAAGGAGGCAGGAGTGAGGAGGCGGGTCTGACCATGTGTTTGAGACTAGTTCAGGTCTCATTGGTAATCCATCAAGTTCATTTCATTCTTATTCTTAGATATGATTATCAAGTTTCTTATTTTCAGACAGTTAGTTAGGAGATGTCGTCTGATTGGCTGATTTGACAGGTCAGACCGACAGACCTGTCAAATCTGTCAGGTCGACCACGCCTGGGAAGAATAGTGCATGAAGACACGTCAAAGTGATCAGCTGACGCTTCAGAGGAAGATTGCAGATGAGAGTCGAAACATGTCGAGGTAACACAACATCTTCTGATTGTCTGAAAATAAGAAACTTAAGAATCATAGTTTCATTGGAGATCAGACGTGTCAATCAAACTAATATTGCTCCTACATCTTTTGAAGCCTCATATCTCCTAAATGATTTTCAGTTGGACCAGATCACTGAGAAGAAGAGTTGATGACATCAGAATAACTTGTGGAGAAAGTACATTGATGAGTGTTGCTGTGTCCATGTCTATACACAGTGTCTGGATATGCTCCATCTGAGATACTATGAATATTCCTTAAAACCAAAATACACATGCAACTTTTTTCTATTCATACATGTTTTTTTTTATGTGTCCCAACATTAAAATTTGTTTCCTTTTTTGTGGCCTGTGAAAATAAGACGTCATCGATGTTATCAATGAGTAAAATCCTCTTTTACCCAAGAGAAGAGCAACAATAAGAAAACATCAGTGAGTCCCAGAAATCACTGGGTTCAGACAAAACAAGAACAAATTGTAGATTTGAACATTACCGTATTTCCCGGACTATTGAGCACACCTGTCTATAAGCCGCTATTGAATTTATTCGAACAGTTTCATGTGGTTCACTCTGACCGGGTCTGATGTGAAGAGGCTAAACGTATCGGCGGCACGGAGCTTGCTAGCTTGTAAAAAGCTAACGAGCTTTGTGCCGCCGACACTGAGCCACACCGGTGTTTACGCCGCAGGGTTCAAAGCGTCGGAAAAAAGTAGCGGCTTATAGTCCGGAAAATACGGTATATTATTTTTCTGAGAGACAGTGAGTGATTCGTGGCCATTCCCATGAAAACAGCAGCTGACACAAATTATCTTATTAGAATTTGAATGAATCAACTTTTTAATTTAAAAATCATTACACAATTGAATGTCTAACAAGGAGATTAAACTGAAATAAAGATCGTTCATCATTTGTAACATTTCTCTACAGATGAAAAGGTGTCGCGATTTATTTCGTCCAAGCTGTTTTTAAACTACAAGATGAGTGAAGCTACAGTACAAATGTCCAGTGTTGCAACACATTGTATTAGATTGGATCATACCATGGTGTAAACTGCTGCATCAGGGCAGAGCTGATTTGAATTACATTGATCTGCGAACTCAATGTTTCGCCTCACTGGTTGTGCGGTGAGATATTAATCAAATAGGTCTTTGTGGGCAAGATGTACACACCTGCTGAAGCCTAATTTGTAAAAACCCTCATTTCTAAGCATCATTGTGATACATTAACCCTGCAGAGAGCACTGAGGGAGCTGGCTAGGTGCCAGATTGATCATGGTTTTTCATGGATTCGGCTGTTTTGTGAGTTTATAGTCATATTTCACCAAGAGGACTTTTGGTTTTTGATCAGTAGCTCAGTTAGTTTCACTTCAGTGCTGACATCACTAAGTCCATCAGTGAAACAACATAGTTATGAGTTTTTAACAGAATTACTGTGTCAGTTCAGTCAGTGTGAATCAGTTGTATGTAACCTTTCTTCCTCCTCTGTTGCTCTGCTGACTGTTAGTCTTCATGTGTTGATGTTTGGCAGTAGAAACCTTGTGATGGATCAAAGGACGTCCCTCCCTTTCACACAGTTTTAATGTGTGACATCAGCAGAGGGTGTCGAGTTACAATGACAAACTTAACAAAGAAGTGAAATGGAAAAATGTGAAAAAAATACAAAGTAAAACAGTGAATGAATATAGTTTTAACTCAGTTGTTTGACAGACACAGCTTTATTATTTTTTTTGTCCATTAGCAAATTAGAATAATTGTTTTATCTTGAAACAGGAAGTAGATTTGTCAGTAATTTTACTAAGTCTGGATAAACTGTACTTAAATAGTATAGTTTCCTCATAGTTTGTAAATCTTTCTTGCAAAGCTACAATGCTGAATATCTATTGTGCTTTTATTGTGAAATTTTATTTGGTGTTTATATGAGCTGCATTTTAACAGGCTGTGATTGGCTGCCATCTTGGTCATGTCTCCCTTGTAAACATAGACCGTCCATAGAAGCAAAGTGCAATACCTCTGATGGCCACTAGATGCTAGCTCCAAAAAATGTAATTAATATTATTTTTCCACAAATCATTCAGATCTTGACTCTGATAATTAGTATCTACTGAATAATTTCATCATTCAGTAGATACTAGGCTTCAAAAGGAGGAAGATTTAGGGGCGTGGTTAGTTTGATTGACAGGTCTGGTGTCTAATGAGAGCAGCTTTGAACTTGACTTGACTCCCTGACCTCCCTTGATGTCCAAATATGGTCAATTCTGTCTCCAAAAATTCAAGATGGCGACACTGAAATGCCAAACAGGAGTTTAGCTTTGTCCTTATCAACACTCTGCTTGGATCAGAGATCTTTCTGGTTAAATAAATAAACAAAAATAAAAGATCACAGGATGTACTATGGACATTTTTGGAGACTTTTATATATTATCAGCCTTATTTAACAAGTGGTTTTGTCTGCAGCTGCCATTTTTTGAACATGTGACAGTGGACATAAACAGCGTCTAACATTTTGAGCAAGCAGCGTTACAGTTTATTCACCAAAAATACAACGGCGTTTTAAAGAAAGTTATTTTATATTCACTCCTTCAGATGCACCCTCCCCTGCACCTTTATCATTTTTATCATCTCCTTCATAAACATCAGATTCAGATGTATTTACACTTTAAAAACCTAAAAAGATAACGTATATGACAGACTGATCCTACAAGCTTTCTCATACAGTGTACCCCTACATACCTATTTCACAAGTTTTCCTAAGTAAATCGACTTCTCCACAATCTGCGACGTTCACAGCCTGATGTAGTTTTTAAAGAGATGCTTCCCTCCCATGCTGCCTGAAATACCAGCTCTGATGATCTCATTAATCAGCTGTGAAGCGCCTCGAGCATCTGACGGAGATCTCTGATTGACCTCTCCAAGTACATGAGCCACAGAAACCAGGTGGAGGCCTCACGTTTTTTTTCCAAACAGTGAAATATGAATACCATGGCACTGCTGAGTGAAAGGTTAATGATGAGGATGTGACTGTCACCTACTGTAGCTTTAATGTTGATGCAGTTCAGACAGACGCAGAATAAAAGGCGGTGAAAAGAAAGTGGAGTATTACACAACGTAACTCTCCAGGCTGTGTCTGATTCATAAACTCCACTTTGATCCTTTTCCTTTGACCAGATAATTGGTGCATTTCTGAACTGTTTAAACTTGATTCGGTTTCCTCAAGCGAAAAAAAAAACAGTTCATGCCGAAGCCTTTTATTTATCTATTTATTTTCACAAATGGTTCAACCCATGATTTAAGAGCAGATTCATAGATCAGAAATGCCTGAAAATGACCTTTGGGTGACTTTATTTTGTAGTGTGTATGTAGCACAGACAGTATGTAAGAGATGGATGCAGTCACCAGTGAAGTGCAGTGAGATTAGTGACTGCTGAGGCATGAGTTACAAATACAACAGAGCAGCTTCAACTCGCTATTCAGTTGCAGCTTCACGCCAACTGCTGGTTATGTTTCATCATCATCAATCGTCTCAGCATTGTACACACACATTACTGCAAGACAAATACAATAAAAATGTAAAAAATAAAACCTTGATGATTAAAAATTTATTCAGGTTTTGCAGTCAGAGCAAAAAAATAAAAATCAAAGAACTGCTGCAGCACACATGAGCTTCAGATTTTTAGCTGGTGCTCGTCGTCTCTGCGTAGAAGAAGAAGAAGAAGAAGAAGAAGAAGAAGAAGAAGAAGATGGAGGGATCACACAGAGGTAGTAGCAGCTTCACCTCGTGCTGTTTCAGTGCAGTTTACTGTCAGATCAGAGACTAAATATGTTTTACACATAAGTGAAATACATGACTGTGGGAAGCCGGGATATGCAATCAAAGTGTCTACAACCATTACACTGGTGACATACAGGGACACAGCAACAGACACGCTCAGTTTGTGTGGGATTGTGCAACCTGAAGAGCCTCATCTCATCACTGCCTCGCCTCGCCTGTCTTTATTTGAACAGGAAATATGCAAAATCTGTGATTTTTGTATTGGAATCATAGAAAAATTACATTTATACCCAGATCAAATATTAATACTGATTTGATCTTTTCTCACTATCTTGTCTCACCTGCCTCCCCGATGCACGTCACTGACAGACACTGTGATGTCAGATGTTGGTTTTGTGGACTTGTATTTCTGAGCCAGGAGTTTGGGCTTTAACCATCACTGTGTGGTTATGTTGGACCCAGAAGTGACCATATTTGGATATGATGGGAGGAGTGAGTCTGACCCTTGAACCCGGGGACACTGTTCATTATCTATGAGACTGGAGTTCACCGGTGAATGAGCCTTCAAACCACCTGTAAATCATTGGGGACCAGACCTGCCAATCAAACCCAGAACAGCTGCTCTACTTCTTGCTACAGAGTTAAAGTTGTGTCATAAAGCTCTGGACGGACACAGACGGTACCGATCAGCTCGTCCTCCATTGCCGTTTGGTAACATCAGAGAATCGCTGATATCACGTGACTTGAATTTATTGCTCAAGTTGGAACTTTATAAACTTGCGCGATGCGAGTTTCACGTCTAATTGATCAAATTTGTTTTGCAAATCCACTCGACAAAAGGATATCACCTTGTTTGTTTCCAGTCCGACGTTGGAGAATCGGGTTCTTGAGACGAGGTGGTGTCAAAACGGTCAGTTTCAGACAGAGGGTGAAATAAGGGACTGAATGAATGTCCATTATAAGATAAATATAAACTTGCAACAGTCTGTGCAAAACTGCTGTAGAGGAGGTTTAGACCAGTGGTCCCCAACCACCGGGCCGGGTCCGTGGGGCAGTTGTTACCGGGCCGCACAGAAAGAATACATAAAAATATAACTTCTGTTGCATTGATTATAAGAGTCTGAAAGACATTTTATTTTGAAAGGAACAACCGGATTCTCTTCAACTTAACTTTTGCCATTGCCTCATGACACGTCAATATGCTTGTAACGTCAGATACGTTAGCTAAAAACTAAGCCCGCGAACTAGCGAAAATGGAGAGCTTCTTTGCAAAGGGTAAGAGGACAACTTTTTATGCCGGTTGTGTCATATTATTTTCGCTGTATTTATCTTTATTCTATTTTATTTACACCTTGAAGGCCGGTCCGTGAAAATAATGCCGACATTAAACCAGTCCGTGGTGCAAAAACGGTTGGGGACCGCAGGTCTAGACTATAAATATGAAGCTAAGCACAACAGGTCATCGTTAAGTCTCAAGAGCTTTACCTTTCTGGTTAAATAAAGGTTAAATAAAAAAATATATATACATATACAAATGTATTAAAATGCCCCACAGTATAATGTAGTCTGAACCAGCTGTGGTATTAAAATGTTTCATACACATTTATGCAATGCAGTATTAAACAGTAGTTTTTGTACTTTGACATGCATTATAGATTGGAACAAATACCAGTTGAAGCTTTTTATCTGCAAAACAAATAGTGAAAAAGCGAAGTTAACAAGATTTAAAAGCATCTGGTGAAATATGGATGATTATCTTTTTTTTTTTTCCAGTTTTATTGTCCACTCGTATGAAGAAGCCATCATTATCTAATCCAATCAGACAAAACGCCTCCGATGTATAAAAGCTGCATGTGCATGGTGTGCGGTTGCTGGGGTCAGACAGATGGCGACGGCGGCGTCTTTGTGTGTGTGTCAGTGCCCTACTTGTGTAATGGATGTCTGCGTTGCTATTAATTTAACATGCTTGTTTGCCATTAATTTAACATGCTTATTTTGATCATCATGTTTAATATTGCACGCTCTGCCAGGTCCACTTCCATCAGTGTTATTACAGCACAAACAGGCCGAACAGTCATGACCGGGCGTCCGTCGCTGCAACCTGGATCTCAGATGAGCAGCTACAGACTGGCTGCAACAGTTGTGACACTGTTGAAGTTCAGATGGGACTCTGGTGACTTCTAACAGCCTTGTACATGTGTCCGTGTGTGTCTCTCAGATACAGGGTTGCTTCAGCCGGATGCATCAGCTCTGCACACCCAAGCCGAGGGCCTGCAGCCCAACCTCCACCTGCTCGGCCGCCTCTTCCTCTCCCGGCCCATGAGCCACGCTTTCAACTGCATCCTCCTCTTCCAGTTGTAAGTTACCGTGGCAACGATCTTTGCATCATTTACCAATCGTGCATTAAACAGCTGTGGGTGTGTGGGAGCGAGGGAGCGTGTGGGTTGTTTTCCTTCACTTCATTCCACTTGTGATGTATGCTGGGTTCAACCTCCCTGAATGTGCTGTTTTCTTATTTTCTGTTTCTGCATTTTTTTGTTTTTATAACAATAGTTTCATTATATTTAGACTGTCACCTTCAATCCTTTAAGTCAGATGTGGAGACTCCAAGAAGAGCATCTAAACTAACATTCACACAGAATTATGAATTATAATGATTTATTTAACCAGGTAAAAAATGTTTGAGAAAAAGATTTGCAAACATATCCTGAGCATAGAGTTTCAGTTTGAAGGATGATGATGATTACAGCCTGAGGTGTTGCTAGTGTATGGATGTCTACTTTGTCCACGTTTCTGTTCTAAATACAATGTTACAATGTTGGGTGTTCATACGACACAAAGTTTCAGATCATGAGATACAATCAGAGCTTTTCTCACAGAGATCACTGTTTCAAAAATCTGCTCTGAGGCTGAAAGTCTGACGTATGAATGTCACACTCCCTGAAAAGAGAGAGGAGGTCAAAACAGCTTGTTTCAGACAGCGGATGAAATGAGGGACATTACGAGCTAAATATGAACTTTTAAAAACTGTAATCTATGTAAAACTACTCTAGAGGAAGCCAAGGGTATAACTATAAAACTAGAAAAAAACAACAGGTCATCTTTGACATTTTGCACACAATTCTGCACAGGTTTATATATTAAATTTTAAAGTCATAAAATTGTCCTTGTTGCTGATGTAAATTTTAGGAGCTGTATTTTTTTTTTTTTACACTGGAAGTGTATAAAAGCACTGCAGTGTTTCCTTCAAGCATTTTTCTGTTACTAAGTTGCAAAAGTCGCCTTGTAGCTCTACCATGTCGCTTCATACTGAACATGAAATCTCAGAGCTTTACTTGGTGCAGACAGAGCGCTGAGCACTGAGAGCGCTCATAGGATTTGTATTGAGAACAGATGCTGCCAGGGAAAAATAAAAATAAAAACCTTACTGTGAACACAGGCACTAGAAATCTTAAACTTTACAGTTGCAGGTTTTTGGGTCTTTTTTTAATTACATTTAAGTATTTTATTGTGAACATGTGTCAAAAATAAAGGAATTAAATCAATAGTAAGTAAAATTACATTACTTTCAGTGTAATCAGAGTACTACAGACTGGAGCTGGACCACTGACTCCTGAACTCTCCCAGTTTTAATTCAGATCCATCCTGCTGTTATACCATGCTGCTATCATAACATCTCACTGTCTGTACTGGGTAACCATAGTAACTTAAATGCACAGCTTTATGTTTAATACAACAGTGTTGGAGTGAAACCAACAAAGTCATTTCATTGTTCTGAACCAGCACGACTGCTCTTAACTGAGCCAGGCAGGGTAGCGGACTCGTGTAAAAACTGTCCTTGAGGTTTCAGACTTTATATCACCGGCTTCTGCTGCAGCGTCTTGAAATATTGAGAGTTACAAGCCCGAGCCAAATACAGATAAAATATGATCATTGCTGCAGCATCTGCGGACCTCCACCTTTTTTTTCCTTTTTTCTAAAGTGACCGACCTGTTTTCAGTTACTGTTGTCTGTCCTTAATTTAAATTTGACAGCTACTAAATCAAACTCTGCATTAAAAATCTGAAGCAGGAGGCTGCTGCTGCTGCTGCTGCTGGTTTGATGCAGAAATATTCTATAAATCTGCAGTGAGATCACCACTGATGCAAAAATACTTCACATTTATTATAGTTAGAGATGCACGCCATATTTCCTGCTGTTAAGACAGAGGTGGATTGTTTGACTCCTCTAATGATTTTCCAGTTTCTTATCAATTTCTCTCACCGGCTCTAAAGTAATGGTGTCTCTGTGTCACTCAGTAGAAGTAATGATCTGGAAAAGTCTTTTTATTGGCTGATATTTAGTGTTGAGGAGGAACACCAAAAAAGTGGGCTCTACTTAAAGTTGCCCTGAAACAGTATTCAGAGAGTAACTTATTGTGACATATTTCTGGTAACAACAAAAAAAAGGAGGTTTGACAAAATGTTTGAAGCTATTTGATTGGACCATAGAAACACAACAAACTGTGTTCACTGGAGAAGGCGACTGGAAGATATTTCTCAAGGTGCTGCCTTCAGACAGCCACAATAATCCGAAAATATGAATCTGAATTTTGTGACTTGAAATACTGATTAATATGTCAAATATACAGCAGACCCCTTAAAGTTGCACTGAAACTGCATTTCCAGAGAATCTAACTTCCATATGGTGACATGTTTCCAGCAAAAACAGGATATGTAGGCGGGGCAAAATTTTTGGAGCAATTTGATTGGACCATTGAAACATAACAAAACACCATCACTGGCCACTACACCTGCTGAACTTTGTCCTTTATAATAAAACAGATCACAGGTCGAAGTGGACGCCAAAAACAAAGCTGATAAACAACATCCAGACATTTGTTTATCGTCGCCTAGCAACCGAACTGAGAGAAACCGACTGTTTGTAATTGATCCTTTTGCAACTCAAGTAACATCAGAGTCAAAATCAACCATTGAAGGTATATAGAAATGGACAAAGTATCTAAAGAGAGGCCAATGGAGACGTGCAAAACAGCACAATACTCCCAACAGCCACTAGATGCTGCTCCACAAATACTCCAACAGACTTCAACTCAAAAAACTTCATTTTTAATCCTTAAATACTCGATACTTTCTGGTGTCATTAGCTAAAGTCAACTCTTCTTCTCAGTGGTCTGGTGGGAGGAGTTAGGGGCGGGGTTAGTCTGATTGACAGGTGGTCCATCTGGAAATCATTTCATCATTAAGAATAGAGATGTTAGGCTTCAGAAAGAGGAAGACCAGACCTGAACTCCAGTCTCGGACACTTTGAATACTCTCCTCAGGTTCAAGGGTAAGACCCGCCTCCTCACTCTTCCCTTTATATCCATATATGGTCACTTCTAGCTCCAAAAAACCAACATGGCAACCTTCAAATACCAAACTTCGTGGTTAGCTGTTAGCTTCGTTCATTCTATTTACAGACTATGAAATCAACACTCAGTTAGTTCGTTGTTCTGGGTGAGATGACGAAAGTCCCAGGAAGTAAATCAGTTTGACCTTTAATATAAAAATAACGCTTCGCTAACATTACCTAAAAATATGAAGATGGATGTGATCTGAAAGGGTGGACTGTAAGGTCAGGATGTACGGTGGCCACTGGGGACGTTCACGTGTTACGAGCAGCCTTTGTAATTTGTCGTTAATTCACATAAATCTTGTGTATGTAGCGCTCGCAGCATCGACAGGTTTGCGTGTCGACGTGTGCGTCCCCGGAGGAGGGGGCAGCTCGGGGCTCTCAGCGTCACCGGGTGGAAGGTCTTGTTATCAGTGTGCGAGCAGCTCTGAAACACCTGGACGATCGATAGTTCCCTCATTGTGTTCAAGGAGGCTTAGTGGTCGATCAATGGCGAGGCTCGAGTGCACTGACACACACTAACACACACAGACCGCACAGAAACACAACCTGCATCTTTTACCCTTGGTGCCCCTTTGCTCTTTATGTACTGCCCTACATGGAGGAGCTGCTGTAGGACACGCACAGTGACACACTCACACCACACGTCACATGCACACAACAACAAATACACCAAAACAAAATGGTTGCAGGCACAATATGTTTTTACTTTGAGAACAGCAGCACATAGTCGACAAGATGTGTAGGAAACATCCTCTTGAGTGAACCTGCCAACGCTTAATTAAAATATTTGTCAAAATTAATGTATTAATCCATCATCCTGATTAATCTGATTAATAGTTTTAATGCAATTAATCCAACTGCAGCACAGAATGACTCTGAACGTCTCTGGCAACACATTTCAGGCAGTTTGTCCAAGTGGAGTCACCGTCACACCTGCACCAATAGGCAGTTAATCCTGTGGTGACAGGAAGCAGAACCAACCAATAAAAATGGAAGATGCTAAACAGCAGGTTGGTCCTCTCCATAGGAAATCTGAGTACAAAAAAATCAAGACAGAATAGTTGACTGACACTCTGCAGGAAGAAGTTTTATTTTAACCGAAGCACTTTCAGCTTAAAATACCACAT
>OOFC01047646.1:0-21366 GCA_900323345.1 Pseudochromis fuscus
TTATATTATATTATATTATGTTATAATTAGGGCTGTCAAAATTAATGCATTGATGCAGATTAATCCATCATCATGATTAATCTGATTAATAATTTTCACGCAATTAATCCATCTACAGCAGTGGTCCCCAACCTTTTTTGCACCACGGACCGGTTTAATGTAGGCATTATTTTCACGGACCGATCTTCAAGGTGTGGCAGATAAATACACTGAAAATAAAATAACACCACCGGCCTAAAAAGTTGTCCTCTTACCCTTTGCAAAGAAGCTCTCCAAAGACGTTTGTATTTTATTCATTTTCACTAGCATGCGGGTTTATTTTTTTGGCTAACGTATCGGACATTATACGTGATAGGTGATACGTTTTATCTCGTGACCGAGACAAGCGTATTGACGTGTCATTCCTTTCAAAATAAAATGTCTTTCAGACTCTAATAATCAATACAACGGAAGTTATATTTTTATTTATTCTTTCTGTGCAGCCCGGTAACAACTGCCCCACGGACCGGTACCGGTCTCCGGCCCGGTGGTTGGGGACCACTGATATACAGCACAGAATGACTGAACGTCTCTGGCAACACATTTCGGGCAGGTTGTCCAAGTGGAGTTGCCGTCACACCTGCACAAATATGCAGTTAATCCTGTGGTGACAAGCAGCAGAACCAACTATAAACATGGAAGATGCTAAACAGCACGCTGGACATTGTGATAGGAAATTTGAATACAAAAAAAAATCAAGACAGAATAGTTGACTGACACTCCGCAGGAAGAGATTTTCTTGTCACAGACACACTTTCAGCTTAAAATACCACATTAACGTGAAGTATACATTTGTACATACTGCTAGCAAAATTAAACGTGATTAATATAGATTTAAAAAAAGATATTTAATCATGATTAATCAAAATTAATCACATCAACCTGGTGATTAATCTGATTAAAAATTGTAATCGTTTGACAGCACCAATTATAATACATGACGCAAGGATAATTGCAGCCTCTTAAAATCAATTAAACTTCTCTACTTTGTCCACATTTCAAATTAAATCAGCTTAAACTTAAATAAACACACATGCCACACTGCAAGTAGGAGTAATAATTGCTGCAGTGCTCATAATTTAATTCCTTATTCTTTACCGGCTTTAATTAATTATACTTGACAAAAAGAATTCTAATTAAGTGGATAGAAATCTGAAGTACCAGACCCTTGGTAATTTCCAGGCTGCTCCTTCATGACAGAAGCCTGGATGAAGCTCATTATCAAGGGTCCAAAATACAACCTTAAAAATACCTGAACAAAAAGAAAATTATAATAATTCACTGACAGAACAGCAGGTCATGTATATTTCTTAACACTGTGGGCTTTGTGAAAACTTTCATCATAATTATGTAAGAAGCCATTTTTCTAAAATCATGTATCCTAAAAAAAACAACCTGGCTGAGCACCTACAATAACTGCAGGTAATGACGCGCAATGTGGCTGATTCTCTGTAATGAGTTCACACTCGGCTCTGATTGACGATCACAGGGCGTCATCATGGGTGAAAGTTTCAGGGGTTACATTGTCCTCATTGATGACTCATCCGGTGTTACGTAAAAAGTCACCTGATAATTAAAAGATCTATGACTGTAGTAACCCACATAATTCTTTTAATTTGTTATTATTATATAAAGAATATATTAATACTGGTGTAGTGTGAGGAGATACATTAATTTATTCAGATTTTCTTTGACACTAATTAAATGTCATATTTCTACCTACAACACCTTACAGGTACAAACAGAGGTGTGAAAATCCTCTTATGATGTGGTTCACTGTAGAAACTTGTGGCCAGAGAGGTCCCACACATTCTCCACCAGCCCGGGGCAAGGAAAGGCTCTGAATATATTTTTTATTGCTCATTCTTCATCACCTCAGCGGTTGTTCATTGCATTAGAAACAAACATGTCTTTGGGCCACGATTGGGCTCGACTGTGAGAAATGAATCCATTATATAATAAAGAATGATCAACAGCTACTGCGTGGAAATACAGAAAAGCAACACAATAAATTCTGCCTCTCTTTCTCTGCAACAATGTGCCGCTCAAACCAAAATTTGTACAAATGAAAATCAACAGATTACAAAAATCCAGAAACCATCATCCCCTCAGATTTTGTAAAGACCCAAACCCCTACCTCCTCAGAGCATTAATTAGCATTCCTGTAACATCGGATTGCAGTCTAATCTTTACGTGGACCACCCCGAGGAGGAGAAATCCACCTGACAGAACCTGCAAACACTTTGCAGACAGCCTGAGTAAAGCAATAAAGCCGGGTAGTTTAGCACATAAAGATAAGTGTGGTGTCATTAGACCTCCATTTCAATGATTTATCTTCATCCTGATCGCCTTGGCCGGCCCCAGTCAAGTCTCCGCTCTTTTATGGCGTTCAAACACCGTCCTTCTCTTCAAGAAACAACACTTAGCCGAGCCTCTTTAAGAACGTTTCATTATGCTGCCGTAGTTTACAAACATTTGAGGATATTAATTACTCAATTATGTGCTCATAATCAAATTTAATGATGAGTAAATACCACAATTATGCTCTGATTGTTTTCACAAGACACTGAGTCTGTATCAGGCTTTGAATCATCCGGAGACTTCAGAGAGACAAGGGCAGGTGTTTTAAAATATTGCAGACAGCAAAATACAGCCCATAAGTGAAATAATAGCAAGTGACATCACATTAACCTGCTTTTTTAATCTGTTGTACCGCCGCCTGCGTTAAATTCTTCCCTCCATTTCCCACGTTTAAAGCCATTTGTTTTTTCCGCTGGTGATTTGTTATTTTGTGGAACTTCGTGGGATTTCTTCATTCTGCTGATGTGCAGCGAGACAGATTTAATATGCCGTGCAATCCTTCAAGCTTTGCCCCTTGCCTCCTCCCGGGGCATCTAATGCAGCATAATGAATCAGTGGCAGATACTCTTAGATGAAGCCCGCGTCAACATCGATGGTATGGATCCACAAAAACTTTCATAAATAATCCAAAACATGTCGTGCATTTGTGTAATGCAGCGCCGGCCTGCTTTAAATGTCAGAGGAATCTCAAAGACGCGTATTCTGGCGCTGACTTTATATTTAATGTCAACTGCTCGGAGCAACCGACATAAATGTGTGTCTGGAAGAGGCGCTCGTGCGACTCTGCGGTTAAACACAAATGTCAGAATAATACATGCAATGTAAAATCACTAGGAGGTAAAATTAAGCTTCACTCTTGATTATCTGGTGAAACGTCTGTATTGTGTGTGCGATACATGTTAAGGACAGAACATAAAGGGCTGTGTGTGTGTTCAAGTATTGATTATGCCACTGTTTACTGAGGTAGAACTTACAATTCTAATCAGGTATCTCTGTCCTTGTTAGAGCCCAACATGTAACAACTACCTGAATTGTTAAAAAAAATGTAATAAAACCTGAAATGTAATAACTGGTGGATAATGTAACAAAAGTAATAAAACCCAAAATGTAATAACGGACTCAAAATGTAAGAACATTTTGGGTCATGTTTTCACTTTTTGGGCTCAGCATCTTGTTACATTATTGACCAGTTGTTACATTTTGGGTTTTATTACATCATTTTTAATAACAGTTTGGGTCATTGTTACATATCGGGCTCTAAGGCGACGTTCAGACTGCAGGCTAAAGTGACCCAAATCCGATTTTTTTGCCCCCATGCGACCTGTATCTGATCTCTTCATGACAGTGTCAACAACACAGATCCGATTTTTTCAAATGCGACCCAGGCCACTTGTGGTCCTAAATCAGATGCGTATCTGATCTTTTGCAATGCGACTTCTGTCTGAAGGACCAGGTCGCATTTATCCGACTAATTAAATAAATAATTAATGACATGAATAAATAATTAATCCGTCTTTAACCTGCATAACTCCATATCATTAAAGCCTCTCGCATCACTATCCCACCACTCCGGGCTGTGACCCCGCACCCATGTGTTTCTCTGGATGGATGTTGCTGCCACTGCTCCACAAAACACCATGGCCGAAAACCTGGCTCTCTTCCTTTTCAACCTTCTTCTTACAATCAGGTTGTAAATGTAAATGTGTTTGCTCCAGTTGGACAATATTAGAATCGTAAAACACGCTGCACAGTTGTCGTCCATGTTTACTTACGCAAACACTGAAGCGCGCTCGCGGCGTGATATCGTTATATGCTCCTCTGCAGCTGCAGGACACTTGTGGGTCATATTTAAGTTCACATGAGAGATCACATCCAAGTTGCATTTAATTGGAAATGTGAACAAACTCGCAAAAAGATCGGATTTCACAAAAAAATCCAAATTGAGCACTAAGCCCTGCAGTCTGAACGTAGCCTAACAGGCCTTCTTTAAAAAAAAAAAGCTTTAAAGGTTCTTAGAGAAACTGAGCTTATGCTGTGAATAAATAAATAAAAAAAATAAATAAACTTTTTCTAAATAATTATTTAAACTAGAAAGCACTCAGAGAGCACACACCTTTGCCAAAGCATAACCCATGTCTCTCCACCGAGCTGTGTTGACACTGACTGTGAAGCGGATGTCTGAGTTTCTTTGTGTCATTTAGTATCGCGATAACCAATCAGTGGTGAGATTCCCCGATGTCACCGAGGAGCAGAAATGGAGGACAAGCTTATGGTCGCTTGCCTTCGCTGTTTCTGGGACTTCTACAACAGTTAAAAGGCAGTGATATTTGCAGTCTTTTTCACTGTTGATGGCGAAAGTGGCGTCCTGCTGAGGGTGAACATCCGCCTGCATCGTCACATTTGATGTGAGCTGCGGGTAAACGCGAGGTGTAAATTCGCTTCAGCTTGAGAACATCATCATCCTGCATGTGGGTGTAGATTTTCAACAAGATCCATTAAGCCAGTGGTCCCCAACCTTTGTTGCACCACGGACCGGTTTGATGTCGGCATTATTTTCACGCACTGGCCTTCAAGGTGTGGCAGATAAATACGGCATATTATGAAGAAGCTCTTAAAAGATGTTTGGTTTCTTTTACTCATTTTCGCTAGTTAGCAGACTTATTTGTTTGGCTAACATATCTGATCACGTGATCAAGACAAGCGTATTGATGTGTGAAGAGACACAGACGAAAGTTAAGTTGGAGAGAATCCGGAAGTTTTTCAAAATAAAACGTCTTTCAGACTATAACAATCAATACAACAGAATTTATATAAATCATTGATTCTTTCTGCACGGCCCGGTAACAAATGTCTCACGGACCGGTACCGGGCCCCGCCCCGGTGGTTGGGGACCACTGCATTAAGCTGTGACAAAAAAAAAAAAATCTGTTCAGTAGTTCTTCTGTAATGTTGCAAACAGTCAGACAGGAGAATACATAATGTCCTTGGTGAAGGTAAATATTACAAAAATGCTGCTTTATACCATACGAAAATACCTAAGACAGTTTTTTTTTAGAGTGTTGAAGTTTGAAATCATTTTTAAAGACACAAAAAAAGATTGCAAGGATTTTTTTTCTTCTTAAGAACCCTGAAGTAGTTTAAAACTTGCGACAAGTTGGATGGAAAACTTTAAAGCACACTGGTAATGACCTCTTTCCTGCCACTTAACTTCCTCTCTGAATGTCTACAGTCTGGCACCACACATCACCCAGACAACACCGACTGAACTCCAGGCAACGCTCGGGCTGGTTCCTCTAATTTTTCTATTCAACACAACAGACTGACATCCATCATGACTGTGCCATCATGAGCAGGAGCTGGCCGGATCAATACAAGCCAATTAGAAACACAGTATATCTCAGATCAAAGGCTTAGGAATCTGACTAGTAGACAATACGTTAATATAGAACCCTGCTGTTCTGGTGACAGCAGTATCCCCATCCTTTGACACCCTGCCGCCACCACTGCCAGAATACCAACGGCCTCTCATTGTTACAGCCCTTACGCAATCAATTTCAATCTAAGGGTAGTGGTCAATCACTCTCCGAAGGCGGACACATACAGCTTGCAGATGAGTTTTGAGGGGCTTAACAAAACTCCCAGAGTCCAGCACCTCTCTGCTGTCTGTTGTGCTGTCTGTGCTGCAGACTATAAGCACATGAGGGTTGTAAACAACACAGCTGAGACAAACAAACCAAATCCTGACACTCCTTGGCTCCTCTCTGGTTTAATCCTTCGCTAGGCTCTGTATCTGCCAGAAAGCGTAATGATTTGGACTATTCTGGGAACCTGGAAGATCTTCTGAAAATATATTGAGAGTCAGATTACCTGTGGGAATTGGTAAGACCCAACACACCTGATGGCTTATAAACACAGATAAGACAAGATGGATGAAACCAGGGAAGAAGGACCGAGATTCAAGCTGTGCTGTTACTAAAACGTCCAGGTTAGTGGACTGATAGCACGTGATTTGTTTTCATTGTTGCAGAGACATGTGTGCATGCTATTTGTGTTGTTTTCCTGTAACCCAAGCAACACACATTTGTTTGTTTCTTATTTATGTCAGTCAATAAATCCCACAAAAGACTCCCAGACTCCATAAAAATAAATTAAATGATGTAAACAATTACATCAATAACAGTACAATGTGTTGCATTCATTTTAAGTATGAAATATAACAATGTGGCTATAGCCATTTTAATATCATTGTACTGGTTAGGCTGTAAATAAAAATCAGTTTCCTTACAATTCCTTTATTTTTTTGTCTGATGTGTAAAAACAACAACAAAATAATCCATACATTCATTCAAAATCAATTTATAATAAAAAAAAAAATCTACATAAAAATGCATAATAAACTCACAAACTCACTATTTAATGGATTACACTGTTGAATGTTTTACCATAATAAATGACAGAAATAAAAGCCCTCTTCTATACCCCCTAATCCAGTTGGGTTGCAGGGTGGGGGTGTTGGAGCCTCCTGTGTCCTAGCTGGCAATCACGGACAGGCGGGGTACACCCTGGACAGATCGCCTTTCTATCACAGGGCCAACACACAGATACAAACAGCCATCCATCCTCACACTCAGACCAACGGCCTATTTAGAGCGATCAGCTTAATAAAGACGTCTTTGGACTGTGGGTGGAAACTGGAGAACCTGGAGAAAACCAACGCTTGCACAGGGAGAACATACAAACTCCAAAATGAAGGACAAATTGTACAAGGATTTGTGTGTTATCTTTTGGATATCCTGTCAAGTTTTGTGCATTCATGGTCCACAGAGGAACTAAAACCCCTGGTCCCCCTTTTCCTCTGATGCAAGCAGCAGCAGATCAGATTAAAGTTTTTATTCATTATGTTAAATATCTTCTTCATGGATTGGAGTAAAAACAAACCGTATTGACAGGGTGGTTTTCAGGTGATGTCTCCTAATGAGTTTTGTGATACCGTGACCTTTACCCATGAGGTTGACATTTGTGGTTGCAAGTGAAATATTTCCAAGGACTGTTGGAGAGAATATCAATACGTTTGGTAAATCCAGACACAGACTTCTCCTCCCACAAACTAACTCCTCGGCTAAGTGCTGTCTTGTGGTCAACATTTGTTTGCCTATTACTCTAGACTGATCAATCCTGACTTTGTAGCTCATATGTCTCGCTAAAATACAAAACTAAGATGATGATCTTTGTTTTAGTTTTTGTTATTAGGTTAAATTAAAGCATCTTCTCCAGAGTCAGAGCATCATTCGGTTCCTGAAATATCTGTTTACATTGTCAAGTCGATCTCACAAGGAATAACCTCGCTTCATTGTCTCAGATGACAACATCTCTCTTTTTACTTTGCTAGAAATGCCAGAAAAATATGATTGTCTGTCTTTCTGTTGCTCAACAAAGGCCAGCACAGAAAAACTTGATTGTATATTTCACAGATGCACCACAAAGAAATATTTTGCTCTACCCCAGGCATCGCCCCAAACTGTTTTGGCATATTCCTCAAGATAGACACAATCTAAACAAAATCATTTCAATGCCCACTGTTTGTACAACTACTCATTTTGGAAATATTTAACAGTTTGTGGGGTTCCCAATCCATGCACATAAGAAAACATTGCAGAATAAATCGCATGCATTTCTTGTCATTTCAATTGTGGGCTGTCCAGGTCTGCCCCACAGTCACCTGTTAGATATCATGTTGCCATATTTTGGTTTATAGTTTCACATTTATGTCATGATGTTGGTGCATGTTGCAACATCAAAGAATGTCTTCTTCACCCTTGTGTCTGTCTGGCGTTGAGGTTGGATGCAGGAGTTAAATAATAACTCTAATGATATTTTAGGGACTAAAAACAGGTCAAAAATGTCACACGTTATTTAATTGATACATTTCTTAGTTTCAGGTGAAAATGTGCTATCTGACACGCCCTGAAAACAAAACCAAAAGCTGTGAACACGTCCAGAGGGGCTGTGAATCTTCTGATTAAAGTGAATTTCCATCAAGGAAGTGACACGCTCTGAGAATTCAACATCGCCAGTATGCAAGGGTCCAGGCACCTTGGGGACTCCAAGTCTAATTTGCTTCAAACCTAAAAGGCAGATAATAGTGCTGATCTGACAGCCAGCCAATTCCCTGCTTCCCTCATCAAGAATACATTCAATTTCAAACATCAAACTGCTTGCAACAAAAATGAAAAAAAACCCTTTGAATGAATGAAAGTTGGATTTGAGGGGGAGGACCTTAAGGAATCCTTGATACACTTGACAAGTTTGAAGCACTATCAGCTCCAGTGTTCTGAGGTTATGTATGGTTCACATTTTTTAATTAAATTAAGGGTTTTCTTAGGAAGACAAAAACTTATTCACGCTGGGAAGAAAAAGAAATATAATATAATAATACAATCTGATTTCTTCTTTTAAGTATTCGGTTGAGACTGAGCTCAAGAGTCACGCTGTCGCCATGTGCTGTGGTACATTTGCAAGTACTGCATGCGCCTTTGGCCAAATCAGTGTTACATAAAGTTTCAAGTCGCAGAGGGGCAAATGCACTGAGTGAGCTGTCAGGAGAACATATTAGTGTGGCAGTAATTATCACAACATTTCTACTCTTGCAACCCTCCAATTCAGTTCATAAAAATAACAACGCAAAAAAAGACTTCTCAAGCTGAACGATTGATGTATTTGTGGTAAGATAAACACACACCGAAGGCTGTAATGACACTCGTGTTAAATATGCATCAAAATATTAGGTTTTTAAAGCTTCACTGTCAACAAATCTGCTCACAAAGTGTAGTTAATGATTACACAGGATCACTGGAGTCCAGCAGTGATCGGGAGGCAGCATTAGTTGTGTTGTCATAGTGCTAAGTCAGTTTTAGAGGGCACACTGCAGCATCCATTTTTGTTGCTGTTTCTTAGCCATAGACTGTGTATAAAATGCAGACATAACCACAGTGACATCCCCACTGGTTTGTGGACTAGTATTTTTGAAGGTTGAATTTTTTTGCAGGCAAAAATGACCTTGAGAGGGTGGAACCGGGGAACAGCAAGGGGGCGGGTCTAACTGAACATCCAAGGTAACCCATAGACAGTGGTGGACAAAGTACTCAACTTCAGTACTTGAGTCAAAGTACTGATACTCATGGTCAAATCTTACTCAACTACACATAAAAGTTATTGGTCAAAATGTTACTCAAGTTAAAGTACTAAAGTACTTTAAAAATACTTAAGCATTCAAAAGTACATGCATTTAAAAATACTTAAATATTCAAAAGTACAAAGTAAAAGGACTTTTTCTAATATCAGTACATTGCTGTTAATGTGGTATTTTAAGCTGAAAGGGCTTCGATGAAAAGAAAACTCCTTCCTGCAGAGTGTGCATAATACTTTGTTACTTGACTGTTCAGCCTTGCTTTTTTCTTTTCAAATTTCCCATCGAGAGGCTAACATGCTATATAGCATTTAAAAAAAACGTAAAACGACAAAAACCGTGCTGTTTCCTGTCTTCCCTCTTTATTGTTCGGTTCCACTGCCGGTCACTTCCTGCCAATTTGCGCATAAGCGATGGTAACTCCTGGACAAACTGCCTGAAACGCATTGCCAGCATAGACTGTATATAAAGTAAGTAACCACACACTTCCTAGGAATGTAGTGGAGTCCAAAGTACAATATTTGCCTTTGAAATGTAGCGGCGTTTACAACGTTTCCAAAAAAACAAATACTCAAGTAAAGTACAAATACTGAAAAAATGTACTTAAGTACAGTATTCAAGTAAATGTACTCCTTTACTGTCCACCACTGCCTATAGATACATTCCAAGTGACGTCACGGATCACACAATTTTTGTTTTGGTAGCCATATTGGACAGCAAACATAGATGGCATAGCATGCATGAACTCTGTCAGTAACAGTGAAGTCAGTGTTACAGATCTGGTGTAAAAATTTTGCAGAAATGGGTTTTCATTGTTGTGCAAACGGATGCAAAAGCAAACAGAAAACAGGGCAGGATGTTCACTTTCATCGGTACACAACGATCTAACAAGTGGGTGTCAGCCATGCAGAGAGCTGAGTGGACTCCCTCTGTGTATTCCCGGCTCTGTAGCAAGCATTTCATATGAGGTAAGTTTAACATGATTTGTGTGGATGCAGCACAGTGATTAACAGTAAGAGGCCGTGTGACTGTCATTGATCAGGTAATGGATTTGTGAAGATATGAAATCGTGCAGTTTACACTTTTGTAAACATCCAGACCTTTATACAGCCTCAGAGACTGGCTCCTGTAAAGGGAGTGTTGATTAAATAGTTGAAAATGTCCATGTTGCGTAAATCACGTTTCGGGTTATAATCAATGAAAAGTGGATTTATTAACATCAATGTTGTCAGGATCAGCACCAATGCTGCTGATTTTATCCTGATATCTGCTTTGTGGACATCAGCGAGCTTCTGTGCGACACCAGACAAAGTTATTGAGCTGCTGTTTTGAGATTCATTATGGCTGGTCGTGATTGCTAATCATGTGGACATCCAGATATGCCGTCCAATATGGTGGCGTAAACAAAAAATGTGACGTCACTGAACAAGGTCTATAAGGCCAAGGCTTGTCAAGCCAATCAGCCACGCCCACACACACACACCTCTCTTTGTAGCCTAATATGTACTTAATTATGAAATTAAGATAGCTTTTGGAAGTCTAGGAGCCAGATTATTTTGAAGCCATCTAGTGGCCGCTTCCATATCAGCTTCACTTTTGAGACCCAGTGACTATATCTGTCTTTTATACACAGTCAGATAGACTCAGCTAGCACCTTAATTGGAGAAAGTAAAACATCTTGATCTTGGCAAGTACAGTATAAAGAATACAGTGAATGGTAGGCAATTAAACCATTTGGTCATGGTGTCATGGAAAACATAACCACTCCTTTGCCAACTAGTTATAAATTAAGTTAAATGGAAGCAGGTTGGATTATTTCATGCTCTACTGAAACCCTGATACAGTCAAAAACAGCAATATTACACAACTCAAGATCAAGAAGATGACAGAATTAAAAAGTAAAGGCTACAAATCGACTACTGTTTATAGCTAAAATGTTGCATCAGCGACTGACAGATTTGTGGAGCTTTGCCCTCGGCTGTAATTGAAGTAAATAAGTCGAGAGTTGCGAACATCCTGAAAATTTCTAACGACGTCATGTTCTGTGGGGTTTTAAAAGCTGCAAGTATTGTGCACCTTTTAAGGTCATGTTGCTCTATAAGGCAGGAGTAACCTTAACTATCATTTCCTAAACTTCAGGCATTGAAGGATGTTGAGGTATAAAATTGAGTGGTGTCTAAATTATGACATAAATACAGAAATATTCGTCATTTATCAGCATAAGATTAAAAGCTCCTCCTACCACGAAATATTAACCATTGGTCACCATTAGTAGTTTATAGGAAGAAGTGACTATGGAGTGGTAATGTTTGGATTTCTTTGTAATTAATTAAAGGTTGGTTTTGTTGTTTTGCAGTACTTTAAAACAGTTCTACATCAGTGAGCACTAATTTGACTTTGAGATAAAATATTAAAAGCTCTGCTTGCTGTTTAACCTCTTAATTAACTCTGTTCTTAATACAAGTTTTTACACTGCAACTGTGCCTGTAGCCTTTCTGTTGTTTCATTTATTAATTGAGAATGGGCGAATAAGTTCTGGCATTACAATGGCTGTCTGGTCTTAATTGGTATTTTTTTAATGCTTTAAATTTTTGTACATAAAGCTAATTCTGGTATATTGTGAAATTTGTGAATTTGTTAATTCTTTAAATTACTTTAAAGTAATTAATTTACAGTACTTTGTTTAGTGCAAGGCATCAATAAAATAAATATTACGTAATTAGAGACAAATACATTTTTATAAGAATTACACTGGGAACTGTAATATTAAGCAATACTTTGTTAATTGATTTTTTGTAGTGCTTACAATTACAATAACTGTACTTTAGAGACTCCCTTTACAGTGTAAAGTGCTAAAACTTTTGCCGATCATTAACCAAAATCCACATTTCTGTCTTAATTTCCAAACTCACCTGATTTCTCTGGACTTTTTGCTCGGTTAGCGCGAGATAATGTGAACCCAGTCGGTCCACACTCCATTACCAAGATGACACTGCCACAGAGGTTACAGCTCATTAATTCAAAGCCTGCATTACTCGTACTGGGAGGAGAGAGGTTAAGACAGCAGCTCTTCATTTGCAGAGCTGGAGATAGACGCCATCCTATGAGATGCTACACCCCTAACGTACATCCTGCAACTGTGAACAGTTCTCATAATGATCATCTGCTGAATGGGCAGCTATTACTCGTGGTGAAAACCTCCCTCAGTGTGATGAAATCAATTTGTTTTGTCATGAAAGACACAGTCACCTGAAACAAAACACTGTGGATGCACATATGGGGGTTTAGATATGCCTACGATCCACCTACTAATTCATCAATAAGCTCCTCAATCCTTCTGTTTTCATGTAATCCCACGCATCTTTTCTTTCTTCTTTGATTCCCACTGTCCAATCACAGGCGGGCATCAAGGAATTCAAGAGATGTGGCTTTACAGGGTGAAATCCATTGCATAAAGAATACCTGCAGTTTCTGGTATGTTGTGAAAAGAGCACAGTGTGGCTGCCACGATAAGCTTTGCTGAAGTCTTCATAATATCTGACTCGATGCAGAGCGATGGCTATCTCTCTCTGGTGGGCAAGTTACTTCACTTCTTTCAGGATGCCAATTTCTTGTCAAAGCTGTCTGTAGCCGGCAAATCTCGACCACAGTCTTCGGCCCCCATCAGCAGAACGACTGGTTCCTACATCTAGGACAAAGGGGCGTGCTGGTACCACAGTTATGTGTGTACCACAGGAGATCTTTCATACCCAGCATACATTCAGAGCTGCCTCGGAGCAAATATGAAATGTAGTGGAACAGAGAGCGTTTGCTGAAAGGAAATATTAGTTTATTTCTGACAAATGGAACATCTTTAGCAGCAGTCAGTGATGTGTGTCATCCAGAGTTAGCCCCAGCTGTCTCATTTGACATTGCCTGCAGGAGTACGAGTGTCAAGTGTGATTTTTCAGACAAGCAGGGTCAAACAGTCAATTCTCCTGACTGAAGATGGTGACAGATAATTGCTTGCAGCTTTCCTTTGTAAACTTTCAGAAGATAGAGCTGAAATATTATGCAAATTCAGACTGAGTAATTAGGAGACATAGTAATCTAATAGTAGCTCAGAGGGGAATCACTGACTGATGACAAATTATATGATTCATTGGCCACGGTGGAACTGTAAACGTATCTTTTCACCGCGAGTGAAGGAGGACATTTTTTTTTTTTTTTTTAAATGCTCAAATCTATCATCACCTATACACTTTTACTTGTATAGCTCCGATAGCTACACTAAAATGATTGTCACTTATTGGTATTTAGAACATAGGATGAACCAGGAAATATAGAGATGTCTATAGAGGTTATGCTGTCACCTGTATTTGTCTGTCCCATAGAACAGCGGTCCCCACCACGGACCGGTTTAATGTAGGTATATTTTCCCAGACCAGCCTTCAAGGTGTGGCAGATAAATACAGCAAAAATAATATAACACAACCGGCATAAAAAGTTGTGCAAAGAAGCTCTCCAATGATGTTTGTATTTTATTCATTTTCGCTAGTTTGCGGGCGGGTTTTGGCTAACGTATCTGATGTTATACGTGATCGGTGATACGTTTTATCACATGACCGAGACAAGCGTACTGATGTGACAAGAGGCAATGGCAAAAGTTAAGTTGAAGAGAATCTGGTCGTTCCTTTCAAAATAAAATAATAATAATAATAATAATAATGGTTTGGATTTATATGGAACTTTTCTCTGGAAGTCCAGACTCAAAGCGCTCGCACAGAGACCATTATTCATTCACACCCATTCATACCGGTGGCGGTAAGCTAAGCTAGCCACAGCTGCCCTGGGGCAGACTGACGGAGGCGTGGCTGCTAATTTGTGCCTACGGCCCCTCCGACCACCACCAACCCATTCATCCAACATGCATGCAGGGCAAAGTGGGTAAAGTGTCTTGCCCAAGGACACACCGACAATGACCGGGAGGAGCGGGACTCAAACCACTCTACTCCACTCTAATAATCAATGCAACAGAAGTTATATTTTTATGTATTCTTTTTGTGCGGCCCGGTAACAACTGCCCCATGGACCGGTACCGGTCTCCGGCCCGGTGGTTGGGGACCAATGCCATAGAACATTATGTAGCATGGATGAAGCTAACGTGACATCAGCCATTGGTTTGTGAACTCCCATTTTGAAACCAGAGGACATGTGAATGTCCCCATGTTGGTTGTTTGGAGACAGAAGTGGCCATATTTGGATACGAAGGGAGGGGTGAGGAGGCGGGGCTAACTCTTGAACCCAAGGGCTGGTCGCATGGAGACCAAATAAACCCCACCCCTAAATATATTATTTTATCTATTACATATAAATATATATATTTTTTTTAGCTAAACCATCAGATCACTACTTGACTTTAACTAAAAATGGCATATTTTTTTTGGAGCCAGCATCTAGTGGCTGTCTGGAGCATTGCACTTTTTTGTATGTTTGAGACTTTCTTGCTTTGTCCATTTCTACATACAGCCTGTGGTCTGTCCTTCATCTGTTTGCAAAAATACAGAAAAACTACTGAACTGATCTCGAAGATTATATTCTTTTTAGAGCGATGGTGTTATCCAAAGCAGGAACAAAATCTCCAAAAAATCCCTATCTCTTATAAAAGGTGAATGCTTTAACAAGCTAGTGTTGCTATTTCACCACTAGAGGGCAACAGTGTCCAGTGCAGCTGGATTACGCCTTGCGGTGGTTTCTAGTTTCATAAATATAATCATCTTATCCAAGGCTAAAAATAACTTGTTGTCAAAATGTTGCATCACTGTGGTTTACACTGTTATTTCATAAATCAACTCAAGTGTTTCGTTTCTCACCAACAGTGTTCACAACAGTACATGAGGTGCAGTGTTACATGACCACTTCTTTTCCCGACAATCTGAGACACTGCTAAGAGGCTCGTGTCTTTCTCTTCTCTGCTGGATTCCTCGGAGGAAATCAATGCTGTCATCTGAGCTGTCAATAATAGCTCTCACACCAGAAGGTTTCATTTTTTGATTTCCTCTGTATCAAACACTTCATCTAGTGTGTATTAAAAAAAAAAAAAGCCAATTCCCACAGAGATGATATAAGATCAGGGCACATGCATCAAAGAGCTCTCAACCATTCTTACGCTGCTCAAAAATACATAATGCAGTTAATAACTGTATGTTTCAAGTTGCTATTGTAACACATAACAATGGGCTGAATGGATTTTGCTGGAATCTGTTATCTCCTATGTCTGAAAATATAAAACGAAAAAAAAAAAAAAAAACTCTTGCAGACACAGTTGCAGGGAGTTCTGTCATTTATCTAACATATCACTGCTGCTGTTGGCCAGTAGTATGAATGGGAACAAACAGTAAGCTGACAGAAACTATGTGACACCATGCAAAAAGACGTGTCAGCCTTCATGTTATCCTGCTGAAAGTGGGAATAAGCTTTCAGCTCGCTCAGTAAACAAACAGCAGAACAGAAAATGTGAAATATTGTGATTTATCCTGCGCTCATAAATCTGATGTTTCAATAAATACAAGACAGTGTTTGAGGTTTCTTCCATCCCATCTTATTAATACGCCATTAAATGTGAGACCACATTTACCAGCAAACAATTTAGTTTTGGTTTTAATTAGGATTTTTACCTCAAAGTATTTCCCCCCCTCTTTTTGACGGGGAAACACACTAAATGGATTTCTGTGTTAGCTTTTGCTTCATCCACCATCTGCCATTCAGAAACCTTCTGAAAACAATCGCTGTATTTGTTCTGGAAATAAGCTGCGTGCTGTTTTGTGTTACACTAAGTAATCCACCATTCCCCCCCATAAAACCCAGTCTGTTAGCAAACTACTGTAAAAATACAAGTGCAATACGACCATGATGTGAATTCCAGTGTAATTCCTGTAATCGGTTATTGTTCTCTTGTGAAAAATCAACTTTCAAGACTACTTACATTTCATATTTAGGTAACCTCTACCAACAAACAGGAGATAAACCATATTAAAAACCATTTTTGTATACATTTTCTTGAAGTGTTTGATATTTGGACTTTGCTTAAGTGAGGAAATCAAGCAAAGTCCAAATATCAAACACTTGAAAATGTATAAAAATGTGGTTTTTCGCGGGCACAAGGAAATTATTATGAACTGAATATTGGTGATTATCACTCATTATTTGATATGTTGTGGTGATGAGAGGCAGAGAAGCCTGTGTGTATATGTATGAATGTGTGTATACGTGTAAATATCTACGTATATCTATATGTATGTGTATGTATGTATATATGTACATTATGCATATATATTGTTTAGGCATAGGGGTGAGCGCAAATAAGCTTCTTCTCACTCCTTTTCGGATAAGTATTTTATTTTCTTACATACTTTTTTCTGTGTTTTATATTATTTTGCTTCCTCAATTTTTATTTCTATATTATGTTCTGCAATTAAACTGTTTGGTAGCCGTGAGGAAGCCTGTACAATTTTTCCTATTGTAATAATAAACTCTCTAACTAACTAACTACCTAACTAACTAACTAACTAACTAACTAACTATATATCCAAAATATCTCCTGAATTAAATGAACCAATGAGCATTGTTACAGCCTTGTTAGATACGTAACAACGTCCTGAATTGTTATTAAAAAAAACATGTAATAAACCCAAAATTTAAGAACAAAAGCTTGAAATGTAATAGAAACATAATAAAACCCAAAATGTAAGAACTTGTTACATTTTGGGCAAAGTTTTTACTTTTTGGGCTCAGCGTTTGTTACATTATTGACAAGTTATGATATTTTGGGTGTTATTAAATTTTTTGTTACATTTCAGGCTCAGCACTTTTGTTACATTATCGACACTTGTGTTACAATATCGACCATTCCTCAATGCTGTATGTGCAGCATGAGGGAGATATGGACAGCATCACAGTTCTTGTTTTCTTAAAAAAAAAATTATAACAATTGGGGTCATTGTTACATATTAGGCTCTAACAAACCCTCCTTCGAAAAAAACACATCTGGTGAACCTGCCTTCTAACACAGCTACAAAAATGACTTAAATTTTCAAATCTGTCACAATTTTCTAAGCTGCCTGAGCTTAGCTACCCACAAAAATACAAAGTTGAAGTTTTAAGAAATTACAATATTTCTGATCAAAACAAAACTGTACTTGGCTTGGAGATTTATCCTCTAACTCTGCTGCTCCCATCGCCTCCTGTGGAGAAACTGTTTTCATTTTACAGCCAACAACTTTACTACTTCAACCTGTTTCCAACAGCAGCTGTTTTAAGTGAGAAAGCTATAATGAACTTACTGCGCATTACAGAGCACTTACATAGCCTGAATACACTTTAGGCCCTGACAGGATACCATGAATGAAATGTTACTAATAGAGATCGCTGCACATCAGAAAGGTGCTACAGATGGCACATTTTGGATTGTTCACACCATATAATATTGATGGAATACACACAGATGTTTCACCACCATTTGCCCTGTGTGGCCTTTCCCCAGCTCGAATCCACAGACACTGTGTAGTCAGTTTAATTGCTATCCAGCCTCTTTAAATCCATAAAAAAACATTATGTTCCTCCACACTGCAGTTTGGACAGAAAACTCCCACAGCTGCTACCCTACAGGTTTATATGGTGAACAGCACAGTAAACCCGTGATGTGTGTGACTAAATAATCAAAGACTAAATCAAAAGTATACACTTAAAGTACATCACGGAAATAGCAAAGCCTGGACTCATGTCCCTTCACTTCACTTCACAACCCTGACACTGTCTTTTCGACTGCACGGCCAGAAAACTGTGGAGCAGTTGCTGCTTTAACATCTGCAGCACCGAAACTTCTGCCAGTTCATCTTACTGGCTGACCTACTGGAAATTAGTTGGGCAGATGAAAAAAAAAGATTGGAGAGGGGTTTTTTTAAGCCAAAGGGAACTTTGACTCCCCGAGGACTGGAAATGAGAGACAGGTGACAGTGAGGGTTAGTGAAAATAGGACACAGGCTGGTAGCAGTGAAGTGGTGTGGTTAAAGACATTTTATGTGATTTAGCAGCACAGCTTATAAGCACAGCAGAGCTCCCTTTTGCACACGGCGCCTTCGGGGCCCCTATATTTGATACTACAACTTATTGATCATATAAGTAGTTTTATTTTTGTCCAAAGCTTATATTCTTCAAATGTCTTTAATATGAAACTAATATAAAAATGAATATTGGTAGATTAGATGGATTTCTGTCTTAAAATTACATATTATTCCCTCTGTCAAGTACTTTTGCCTACATTGGGTGAGATCAGAAATCCCCACATCAATACATTTGGATCATGCCTTTTGCTCTTCTAGTGTTTAAATATTATGCCAAAAAATATCTTTCAAGACCTCGAAATAATGTGAATATTTCAGATTTTCAGGTCAGGTTACTGCTGTCAAATATTCTCAAAGATCTTTTACTGCTGTGTAAATCTGTATCATGGTCAAGAACAACTTAGAATGACTGATATAATAATTACTCAACTCTAATAAATCACAAAAGGCACAGCTTTGCACAGCAAAAGACCAAGAGTGTGCACAGTATATTGAACAGGAAGGAGATTGTTCCCTAATCTAAAATGTACATTCTTTGAATTCGGTCCATGTCTCACTTCACAAGCCACATCGTCAGCAAGTGTTCGAGCACAAAAGATTGCGATAAAGCTCCTTGAGAATAAAAAAAAAAACACTGCATCAACCTGCTCGGAAAATTAATTGTTTTTCATGGCTAATTCAAAAAGTGCATTAGCATAAATTGACAGCTGTGTGCCATATGCATACTAAAAAAAAAAAAAAAAACTGGAGTTCATTCTCCGGTCGGGCATGATCCCAGAGCTAGAACCATGGTTAACTTTCAGAGGTCAGCTGAAGGAACAGACCCCCCATCAGAGCGAATGCCAGCAGTGAACTGCAGCCTCAGCAGCATGGCTGACACAGGCTTTTTTGTGTCTGTTAGCAGAATTAAACAATCCCCCGAGACATAACATCAACACACACACAAGGTCCCCTCTGAATATTCAATTAGCTCCACAAGTACGAAGACGAACTAACCAGGTTTCTCTCAATTCGGTCACGGCCCTGGTTACCGCCGACGACCATCACGAGGTTTAAGATTCTTTAGGCAAAAAAACCAAATCAATATCCATTGTACTGAGACTGTCATGAGTGCCACATACGCAGACACAGTTGGGGTTGGGTAATTACTAGCAGGACAAGAGTCTGTTCAGTACTTATGTTGATTAAGTGTTCGAGGTTGTCTGCAGTGAGCTGGGGGGGCTAATAAATGTTGATGAAACCACCAACATCCAAACCTCCATGAAGAATGACTCATGCTCAAACTCGTACATCTTCTTTCTCCGTAATCCTTGACAAATTCTCAACAATAATTGCACCAGGGAACACAAATAATTTAAGTGCGCACAAACAGACTCCCATCATTTTGATCCTCAAGGATTCACGGCATATTGATTTTTTTTTTTTTTTTTTTTTGGTGTCTGATTTAATTTGCAGAGGAAAAGGGGAAAACATTGCATCCTGAAGAAGAGTGAATGAATCTCTTGTTAATTTGGATGTTGTGTTCTGTATCATCTCCACTAATCCCGGGAACAGAGAGGGCAATGACTGTTCACGGCAAAAAGGTCAGTCTTGCATAAGCCTTGGCTCAAACATACCAGTCACGGGTTGAGAGGGGGCTAGTAAAAAAAAATAAAAAATCTATCATTTCTTTCCATAAATGAAGTGAGAGGGAAGGAGGGAGAGGGGCTGGACTCTGAATACAGATTAGGGAGGTTCACAAAATGGACAACACAATCAAGCAGAAGCACATCTAGGAAAGAGCTGAGAGGTCTCAATTAGAGAGAGACAAGCGTTCAAGAAAGCTCACCAACATATAGTAACTTCATCTTATAGCAAACACCATCTTTGCTAGACTGAGACTAATTCACCATTTGTTGCATATTTACTGACGAGTTATTTTGAACTTTGTACTGGTTGAAAAATCTATTTATATAGCAAGGCTGAGTGGACGGAAATAACACAGTAGAGCCTGCACTTAAATGTCCAGCGCTGCTCGGAGCCGTAATGTCAACATGCTCGTAATGACAGGGTAAGGCTCTGTTAAGCACGTATAATGTTCACCATCAAGGTTATGTTTTACAATTAGCACTAAATTAAGTTAGCGCAGGTTGATGGGAATGACAGTCTGAGCAGTAATGTGTTGAATGGTGTTAGCTGTCCGGGAAACTATTCACACAGACGTTTCACTCACACTGACAGATATTAAGCTCATGTTGGATATTAGTGGAGAAGTCAGGAGATCAGCAGAGTCATTAGCTTTCACCTTCGCAAAACTGCTGATGTCTGGTTCACATTTTGTAAAAAAAACTTTCTAACATGAAAACTTTCTAGTTAAGTGCTATTAGGTGTCACATGACCCTCATCAGTTTGTTCACATAACTTTATTGTCCCTTAAATGGTTTCTGTATCTAGGGGGATACAGTTATTTGAGAAGCTGTGTGGGGAGCACCATAATGCAACTTTGACTCATGATCAGGTACTTAGGTCATGCCAAAAAGTCAGTCAGTCATCATCTATACCTGCTTCTCCACACTTGGGTCACAGGGGTCTGCTGGAGCCTATCCCAGCTGTCAATGGGCAGGAGGCAGGGTACACCCTGGACAGGTTGCCAGCCTATTGCAAGGCTGACACAGAGACAAACAACCTTTCACACTTCCA